>JAWDHC010000494.1:0-12401 GCA_036172615.1 Curvularia verruculosa
TGGTGGAGAGGTGTCCGCTCGCTTGGGGTGTCCGCTCGCTTGTGAACCACGTTATCTAATAGACAAGCATCTTTCTAGGAATCGATCGGAAAGTTGCGTGAGTATCATTTTGCCTTAACTGCCTAAAATATTACATCGAAATTCGTCGCGGCCGCCCAACCAAGTTCCCCTACTGTTGATGCATGAACCGAGACTTTTAATCCAATTGTAGTTACACCATCCATTTGGGAATTCTTTACATGCTGCACAAGCCGCCATCATACTGTCTGGAGCCAGATTGATACTTACATAGGTGAGCTATACTCATGTTCTCGGGGCCTTGGCAGTTGGGCTAAGAAAGGTTATTTTATACGCGGTATGACTTCGGGTCATGCAAGACACGTCTTCTCAAACTACACCGTAAACCGCCGACCAGTAACAGCTCTGACTTACTATGGGCTCAGGCGTATGTTTTGTCACTCCGACGCTATACAGTTTTCGCTCGGGATCGGCTGAAACTTCTAGACATAATGCTATACAAAGCTGTGATTAGCTTAGCTCAGTATTGAGATACCCAATCAATCTTAGTCACGGTCTCAGGCAAAAAGTATATAGGGTCGGAGTGACCAAAGTTAGGGCTGAGCCCACAGTATCAAAAAGCAGTTGCTAAAACGACCTTGCGTCGTCTACACCTCCTCACTATCCGATTCCGTTCTAGCACTAGCCCCTATCTGTTGGCTTCACTGCTACGTGCAACATAAAAACGGGGACTATCTGCATAGCGAGTTGTGATAAGGTACTTTACGTACTATTATATTAAAAGAATGTCACCCCATAAAGTGGCTCACACATACATACACGTAGTATATAGTACACAGTACATACACAGTAATAAAGCCGGGGCAAGACCGATAACCTTTTTATTTGATTGATCCTTGGCATTGGCATGACGGTCACCGACATATCCGCGCGGTCAATCATGGTGGTCGTACTATTCGCTCTCCGAACCTTCCGTAGTTTCAGAAAAGAAAAAGACCGAGAGAACGAGATAGGAGGTGCAAGGTCCCGAAGCAGTTGGTCTGTTCATATAAAAGCTTATGAGACACAGTCCGTGGATCTAACTTTGCAAATACTCCACATCTACACACAAATAATCTCCTCTATCAAAAACCCTCACAACCAAAATGAAGTTTGTCGGCCTTGCATTCCTGGCTTTCGCCCTGGGCGTCGCCGCTGCCCCAGTTGCCTCACCGAGACTCGATGGCGTTGATCCAGCCGCTGCCCCACTGAGACTTGACAGTGTTGAGGATGCTGTCCCACTGAGACTTGACGGTGCTCCCGTCGCTGCGGTACGTACAATGATACCCGGAGGGAGATACCTTCTCGACTTTGATTCAGCTAACGGGCTTAACAGCGATCCGGAGCCAGCCCCATCATGAACGACCCATGTGCCTTTAAACCTAACTGCTGATTTTGTCAATGCGTGATCAGAGAAGACGACTAACAGCACTGTGTCGAGATGGGGATGTTAGAACTAAGTATTGATCAGAATCGACTTGAGAAAACCTACATATAAAATCAAAAAAAATAATGCCATAACCACTTGTCCAAAAACCCTGTGTCTGTATGTTGGATCACGACAGCTCAGTTTTCCACTGCCCCCTCGCAATCATGTGTCAGGGTCCCTGCCTTGATAGAAGTGGAAAGTTCTTTTGACCACTGCTTCGATACATTGAACAAGTTAATGACTTATTTGAATCTAGTATAAGCGAACGAAAAGCAAGAGGCCCTGTTTAATGACTTGCTGACGTTCAGGGCAGCAACAGAGTTTACAGAGGTATCAGTCATAAGTTTTGTCAGCGTTGGGGCTAGTGCGCTTTCTATTTTCTAGAAATAGAGAGATTTCTAATTTGGCTGTGCAAAAGCTGCGTAGCCCAACGTTAACAAAACTTTGGGTGATACCTTTGTAGAGCGATTGTATTTGCGCTACGCAGAGCCTTTGAAACGATATAGCATACAATATGACACACGGACAAACGTTCAAATAAACATTCTTCTTGTGCACATATCATTTTGATGCGGGTATGTTTTGCACTCTTGTTCGAAGCACTCTCATGTGAGTGATGCTGACCAAAAGGCCCGATTTGCCCTGCGTACTTTAAAATTATGTAGTAAGCACTAGGTGAACGCCGCTCTGTCACAAAAAGTGAAAAGTTCAGTCTCGCACTCTTGCTATCGTGTGGAAAGATCATGTGTCTCACTACATCCGAGACGATGTTTTGGGAATTCTTTTGTTTCCAGCGCAGAGGTGTGTGGAGACTACATGGATCTAATACTTTCTGTGACTAAAGCTCCAAACTCGGGTTTCTATCGTCTAGGTTTCAACGTTATTGCTCATGCATATTGTTGCCAGAGAAAATTAACGCAATCGAGCCGAACCGAGTACAGTTCCATCGCATACTGTATGTTGTATACGATGCTTTCCTATATCAGAACATCCAATCCCTCATCATGCACTTTGAGGCTCTTCTCCTTGTCCAAAACCACTTCTTGCTCGATTACGCTCTTCTCCACATCGACGAAAAAGTACAAAAACACACAGCTCGCCAGACCCAGTCCGAACAAGAAGCAGAATGGATTACTATTATTTCCTGTATCGTCAATAATTGCACTACTGACTAGCGGTCCAATACGAGCGCTCGTCTTTCCTACAATCGAGAACAAGCTGAAGTCTGTTGTAGGCTACAATCTCGTTTTGCAAAATATCGATCACGGTTACCGTAGTGTTGAGGCTGAGTATTTGAATAAAAATATGTATCTGAATGTGAAAAGAGTTAGTTTGCTAGTAAAGCTATGTAAATGGCTGATTTTAAATGAAGAAGCGGATAGAACTATGCTTAGAAGGTTACGCACAGTAAGTTGACTCATCTAACATGTATCGCGGAGAAACAAACTATAGCACCACCTGGTGGACAAGAATACGTGACTCCAAAATGCCTAGGCCCACCCCGACTCCGCGTGCACCCCACGAAAACACTACGAAGAATAACAATTTTGAAGTTTTAAACTAAAGCCAAAGCTTTTTACTCATATTAGACAGCTACATTTCTAATTTTCTTAGTGTTGCAGACTTTTTTCGTGGCCAGAATCTCACTAATTAGTTATTTTGCCGTCTAACTCACTGTAATCTTGTAGTTTTTAGAAGCTTAGCTCCATGCTACTAATTCACAATAGCTAAAAAATATACCGAGTAATAAGATTTCCGCTGATTAGTCCGCATGGAATAGTATATATTGTGGTTTAGTAGTTCGCGGAGTAGCGGTACGTGACTAGACTATAGGTATACATTGGGATTTCTCTTCGGAGTAGATAGGCACCTTCTTCACTAAATTAGTTGCTGGCGATTGCTACTCGACTGACTGATTGCGGGGTGTCCCCTGGATCTTCTTGCGCGCACATCCATCTATCATACCACAATATGCTCGTCAGACTAGACCAGGATCTCACAGCAGTCTAAGGCATGCTGTCTATCTATTTATTAAACGATATTTATCTATTAGATGAGCTAGCTACTTGGATACCTACTGCTATTATTTTGTTTATTATTCCATTTAGTAGTAGTAGCAGTAGAGGAGTAGAGTGTGGACTGTAGTGAGGTAGCCCATATGCAGTCGCGGTATTTTTTGTCCATAGTGTGAGCACTAAAGTAACGAATAAGGTAGTAAGTTCATATTTAAATCTACACGCAACATCCATCACTACATGTCAAAAAGCCCTGTTTCTCAAAAACAACCAACCAGATCGGGACGCCTAGACTAAAGCCCATGATCCTGGATATATCAGGGCCTGTTTGGCTGCCCAGCTCAACGCCGCGCGCCTTGCGTCTTTTTTTGCCACTCCAGCGGTTGCTAAGCAATGCTCTAGTGATTCTTAATGACCATGTCCGGAGATAGCTCGGTTTTCTGATAGGAGAAGGCATTGGGGGCAAAGCAGACTTCGATCTGCGGCCCTGAAAGCTGCGGCAAGTCAGAAGAGACAGGCGTACCATGTAGGCTCCGCGTCATGTCGAGCTGTATGATTGAGGAGATGCGTAGTCAAAACGTGCAAGCGGTACCCAAGTGGAGCCTGACCGATAAAAGATGTGAGGTTGGAAACTTAAAAACATAAAAGCCGTGAAGACTTCGCGGACCAGGCTCTATGTGGTATGTCGCAGTCACTGCTATCAGATAGTCCCAGTATTGTGGACACCTCCCGTCATTGTAACCCAACAGAGTCTGCACAATCGAGTGACATCAATGCTTTGAAGTTGCCTTTGGCTAATTTCTTGTTCAAATGATTCTGTCACTTGTAGAAAATCTAGCAAGCCTGGGCTTAGATTCATGAAGACGCAGATTGAAGCTTGGTGGAGAGGACGACGATTGGATGTTAACTATGTTATGCGCGAGAGTCTGATACCTCATTGGTATAGATAAAAGATTGGCAAACCCTTCAAGATACTGCTTTACTCGATTTGTCTAAGAGAAGGGAAAAACGGCAGGATAATAGCTGTAGCCTCAGCCTCATCATCCATAGACACCAACACGACAATCCTGCAATGAGACGATTCAATCGGCCACAAAGCACACCAATCTTTCCCATGCGACAGGACTTCTACTTCCTTTGGACTAAATCAGCCTGCTGCGCAATATCGAAAGGCCACACATTGTCATCGTGTAGACTGAAAAACTTCAACTCCTATCGCAAGACTCGGCGGCAATGCTGAAGCATCGCTCACGCAAGCAACCTACGCCCTCTACCATGTAATCGAATCGATTTCGTTCTCAGCGAACCAACCAAACCACTTAATACATGTCAGCTCAGAAGCGCCGTGTCGTGTATGCATGCAGCGTAACAGTGCAATGCCTTCCCAGCCCCTACATTCCTCCCTATTCAAGGCCAAATTTCCGTTTAAGTTGATTGTGACTATTTTCTATTACCGTACTTGAACTCTACATTCCATTCTGAGCCTGATCTTGAACAGTTGTCTCGCTCGGATTCTCGAAAAGTTCCCAGATGTCGTCGCTGAACAAATCGTCATGCTGTGGGCCCGTGGTATCGGGATTGGCCATGAGACCATCGCCGAGATTGAATAGAGCGTCATTGTCTTGGACGTTTGGCACGAATGTCGTATCGGTACTGTTCGCTTGGGGCACATTATTGGTCAGCAACGGATCCATGGGTGTCGGCGCGGGGTTCTGGAGAGTCTGGTTCAACAGATCCAAATCCAACTCCAAGAGCGGATCCTGTTGCTTTGGCGGACTATGTTGAGGGATTGACACTGTGTTATTCAGGCTTGCGCCCTGCGGGTACTGGGTTTGTTGCTGAGGTGGTTGGTATGGAGATTGCTGGGACCCCATTGAAGCGGGTTGCTGAGGCGATGGCTGGTATGAAGAGGTCTGAAGCCTTGGTTGAAATAGAGACTGCTGAAGCCTTACTGAAGCGTGTTGCTGAGGCGTCCGGTACGGCGATTGCTGCGACCGACATTGAAATTGTGCAGGAAGAACGCCTTGCTGAACGTATGAGGCTGGAAATTGCGAAGAAATCGGGTGCTGTATTTTCTGAACCGATACAGCTGAGCCAGTCGAGACATTTGATCGTGGTGGTATAAATGGCCCCTGGCCAACGTTTGGTACCATCCTCAGAGGTTGCTTCATATAGCTTGGTGTATTGGCCATCGTGCTAACGCCGTTCGAGCCTCTAGGTGCATTCTGGGTCGTAACAGCAGGACTGGGAACGAAAGCTTGGGCACGCATAGGCTGAAATGCATTTGTGTTGAAAGCGGAATTTCTAGATTTTACGTCAGTCATGCTTGCAAAGACTGTGTGAGGACTATGCGACATACTCATTAGGACTGGTTTTTCTCTTCTTGTTCCGGTTATAGATCTGCTGCTGCAAGTTTCCTTGTTGCTGCAACTGTGACTGTTGAAGTACTTGCGGCAGCGGCTGCTGTTGTCGCTGTCGCTGTCGCTGTATTTTGAATGGGGGGTCGACACGTATCGTACCCATCGCCATCAAAAACTGCTGCTTCGCTTTTGCTAGTTCTCTCTCCGCTGCCTCAGCCCGTTTCTCAGTTTTTTCAGTTTGCTGTTTCGTTACATTGAGGTTTTGCTGGAATGTCTGAACCTGTCGTCGGTACGCCTTTACCTCCTCCTGTGCTGCCTGTGTCTGTTTTCGGGCAGTTTTGGCTTGGTCGTCCAGTGCACTCAACTGTCCTTGTAGGTCTTTCACTTGCAGTCTCCAGGTCGAGTCAGCTTTTTTCAACTCCTGCAAACTTTTCTTGAGGCTCAGCTCCTTTTCCTTGGACTCTTTGGTATGTTCATCCATCTTGTCCTGCATTTTCTTCATGTTGTCTTCCATTGCAGTCTGGGCTTTCTCTGCAGCCTCGCGCGAAGTTCGCTGGCCCACAATCACGGTCTTGAGATCTTTGATAATGTTGTCGGATTCGGTTCTCGATCCAGTAATTGCATTCTGGGAAGCCGTGAAGCCGACTTGGAGCATATTCAACTGAGATTCGAGACCCTCAACAATTGCACTATGCTGCTTGTTTTGGTCTTCTTTGGCCCGCTCAAGTTGCATGATCTCCGCCTTCAGGCTATTAAAACAATTCTCAACCTGGATCATATAACCGCGGCGGCGTGCGTCTCGTTCTTCGATAGCTTTTCGCAGGTGACGAACTTCGTTATTCGCATGGAGTTTTTCCGTATACCTGTTTTGAGCGCGCTGTTTTGCTGCAACTGTCTCGGCTTCGGCGGCAGCAGCTCGTTTACTGGCGTCATTAGCACGTTCATTTGCTTCGGCAGCTAGCTTTTCAAGGCTTGCTTTCTCTTTTTCAAGTTCAACGATCTGGTGCTTGAGGATTGCGATCTGTGCAAAACATGAAGAGGATTCCAGTGAAGATACGAACGACCCAGTGGGCTTTGGTTTCAGTGGAGAACCTGTGGCAGACTTGTGTGCGGAGTCTGTTGATGCCTCTGAGGATGGGCTCCCATAGGGATTCTTGGTTAATTCCATTGCGGGCAACAAGGACGCGACGCCAGCCTGAACGCAATCAGCGGCCGCGTGGAGCTTGAAGGCAGAAATTTGGACGTTAGATACACAGTGACAGAAGCTCGACTGTGATGTTGTTGCGTAGTCGGGAGTTACTTTCTGGGCTTGAGAAGTGGTATAATGGATACAATCGAGATGTAAGTATATAGCGCGAGTGAGTCAAGGTGAGAGAGACTCGTCACAACTCTGGGATGCTCCCCGACGCTTCTATTGTCTCGTGACCAGTCGGGATAGCTCATCCAGCGCTCGTTGCTATAGATGAGGTGAAAAGCAGGCTAGTTGCAAGCAAACGGACACTGACCGCAAATGATAGGCGAAAGCGGATTGGAGATGCCAGCCAAATAAGATTGCGACGACAATAACAAGACTTAAATTCGAAAAGCTTCTACATGGCAATAGCATGACTAGATTTTGAAAGAAATTTATGTGACAATAAGTTCACTTAACTTCACCATCAATGAGCGACCAGACATGACTAGATCTCGCCACGTGCTTTCGGGCGCGACTAGCAAGAATGAGACTAAGACCTCACTTCAGTATGAGCCAGAATACATGCGCTCATGTCCTGCATGGAGCCTCGCTCTGAGACATAGTGCATATATGTGGTGTGAAATTTGGATAGAATGTGGGCCACTCTCTTTTCAGCACGTCAGTTTCTATCTAGAACATGACCACATCAAATAAACACCACAGGCGAGAATCATGGGAAACATGTTTTTCAAAATTTCGTATTGATGATTAAGGCTCCTCTGATGTTCATAAACATTGTCAGAACATTGTATGTATCCACAGCAGGACTTTTGTGACTCATTCACATCAACAAGGTGGCATCTACGTATACAACTTTCACCAAACAGATGAAAAACAACAACAAAATTTACATGGACATCTACAATGGGGGGGCATTGGGGTCCTCCATGCACTGGTCAACACGCATAAGCTGCTTTCCAGTCTTCTTGGCAATTTGGATGAACTCCCTCAGGTAGCTAACGGTGCTGGGGTAGAGGTAGTGCAACACAACCAAGTTACCGCCCTTGTTCACGTCACGCTGGAAAGCAACCTTCTGCTGCTCAGGGGTGTCGGTCTCGGCCCACAGCCAATCCTCGACGTCGACGCTCCAGTTGACAATGTAGGCATCGTTACCGACCGCCTTGGTGAGACGCGAGCGCATACGGGCACCCTCATTACCGAAGGGAGGACGGAAGTACTTGGTTTGGTAGCCGTTGAACTGCGACTTCATAGCCTTGACGTCCTCGTTGTACTCCCAATCGATGGAATCGTAGTCGGGAAGGCCCTCCATCTTGGGGTGGGTGAAGGAGTGCAGAGCAAGCTGGTGGCCGGCAGCCTGCATCTCCTTGTACACGTTGGTCAGGTTGGTGGAGGCGTCAAGAAGAGGAGCGCCAACAGTGAAGAAAGTGACCTTGATGTTCTCCTCGCGGATGATCTTGAGGACTTCCTGGGCAAGGTCAGGCTGACCGTCGTCAATGGCAAAAGCAAACGAGTTGGGGCGCTTGCAAGCAAAGACAAGGTTGCCGGTCGCATCCTTCCTGGGGATCTTGACATTGGATGGGACAGAGGAGACAATCTCAATAACAGAGAGAGTGACGGACTCGGTCGTGTGGAAACCCTTGAGTGCAAAACCGACAACCCGGCTGAGGTTGATGTTGAAGTGATTGATGGGGATGTAGATGTGACCGTTGCTGGCATAGCGCTTGGCCTCGGCAGAGTCCCAGGTCTCAGGATAAGGGGCAATGGCGGTGTCACACTTGCTGTTGTGCTGCTGGAAGGCGACAGTAAAGTCCGTGGTACCCGAGTAGGCAATGTGAAGGTAGGATCCCTTGTACTTTGTGAAGTCGGAGCATCCACTGGAAACCTGGGTATAGAAGGCGTAGTCGGCATCGGGAGATGTGATGGTAAGCTTGTTGTTGTTGTACTTGAGAGTCATTCCCTCGTCACCACCATGCCAGTTGCCCATGGCGTTGGTGTTGGCGTTGGCAAACCTGTCAATCACGAGACCAGTGGCCGCAGGATTGCTAGGGGCAGGAACCGTGGCCGAAGCACCAGGGTCGGAAGCGGTAGGGGGCGGAACGTACTCTCCTGAGTTGCCACAGTAGAAGGCCATAGGTCCAAAGGAAGTAGTACCGCTAAGGCCAGAGAACAGAATAGTGGTGAGCTTAGCCGTGTTAAGACCTGAGAACTTGCTGAAGGGAATGGTGTACAGCTTCTCAGTACCGTCAAAGCTCCAGCCCAGGTCTGCAGAGGAAGCATAGGTAGACTTGGCCCTGGTTGGATCACAGTTGTCTGAAGAGTCGAGCTGCAGGTTCAACGAGGCGCCACGAGGAGCCTTGATGCGGAGAGAGATACCATTGTATCCCTTGCTCTTCGCATCAACGCAAGGGAACTGGCTGTAGAAGTACGAGTTGGCCTTGGGAACAAATTCAACTCGGTTCTTGGAGGGCTTTCCGACGGTAATGGAGGTCATGGTTCCATCGTCAGAGGTAGGAGATCCCATGGCGTTGTAGAACAAGAAAGTCAGACGAGATTGGGAGACCCAGTCATCAATCACCAAGGGAGAGCAGGTACCGGTGGCGGTGGGGACGGGAACAGTCTGCATGGTGGTCCTGGTTGCTGGCGCCGAAGAGACGGAGGTGCCTCCAGAAGAAGAGCCACATCCCAAAGCAATCTTGCTGAGTTGCCAAGTGGTGGTGGTGGAAGAAAAGGTAGACCAGACAAATCCGGTAATGGCATTTGCGTTGGCACCCGAGAACTGAGAGAAAGGGATGTTGATGGTCTGGGTGTTTCCAGTAAGTCCAGTCAGTGTGACCCACTTGGACGAGTATGTGGTAGCGGAGCAGCTTGACTTGGTCTGGATTTCCAGGGTCGCAGAGCCACCGGCGGGGCCTTTGATCTGGAAGTTGATGGAGTTGTATCCATTGCTGGAAGCGGCCTGGCAATCAAACGTCTCGTAAAAGTAGGAGGTGGACTTGGGCTTGAAGGAAAGGACACCATTGCTGGCTGAGATTGAGGTCATGGAAGCATCATCTATGATGGTTAGTAAGCGTGGATGCCATGATGACCGCCAGAAGACGAACCGCTTGTCCAGAAACCCAGGCTGTTTTGGTTGGAAGAGAACTTGGAGAAATCATCAACCTGTAGAGGTGCGCTGCAAGCTGCATTGACAGCCTGGGCTGCAAATCCGGCCGCAAGGCCTATTAAAGTGTTGAGGTACATGGTAGGGGGTAAGCGAGTGGAATGGTTGCAAAAGCGAATGTACAGAAGTCTAAGACTTCCAAAGACGGCGCGTCTCGACACCCCGAGGAATTGACGGCAAGGGCGATGAGAAACAGACGATAAATCGTGGAGAGCAGGAATCTGGGAAAAGCAGGCTCCTATACATATACATTCGGCTCCGACCCGGCGGTATCAGAGAGTGGACTAGTGAGCTGGGCATGCAAGCCCTTCCCAGGCAGGCCCGTCGCAACAGGAGTGGCACGAGCTATTTCAGGTAGCTTTTTTCCTAGGCGAGCGTAGATCACGGGTGGAACGGGCATGGTAGGAGGGGCTGTTTGGTCCGATGAGCGACCAGGGCATATGAAAGTGGTGTATCGTTTTCTAGGCATTTGTGGGGCACACAATCTTTGTGAGGTATAGCCTTCCGGAGCGCTACCATTCCCAGATGGTGAACGAGTCCCTTGACGACGCCTCAACGGTCGATTTGACGCAGGGCAGCGCAGGGCAGCGCAGAGCAGAGCAGAGCAGAGCAGATGACAATGGCTGCTCCTCAACACCAAGTTCTAAACTTTGCCGGCCGGCTGTTGGTGTGTCTAGCATGTGACGAACCAGGGTACAAGGTGTCGAGCCATTGCGATGATACGAGCAGGCATGCCTGGCCCAGGCGACGAAGAAGACTTGGCCAAATCCCCTAGCTGGGACATCGTGCGAGAGTTGACAATGACGAAACGCATGCCGGGTCGGCTGATGAAGCACGACAGTCATGGGCAGAATTGTGTAGCCATAAGGGACGAAGGAAGCGGTCCTCAAAGACGCGTTTTCTCTCAGTGTATCCCGCACCGCAGCATTCTGGCGTGAGCATCGGAACGGGGTGGTCTCTGCATGGACAACGGTGCCTGTGCTGGTCTAGTGGTGGGCGTTTGGCGCTCTCGTCGGGCCCGCACGCAATGCAACTGTCGGCTGAGGTTGAGGAATCCCGATGGCAGGCGAAGCGGGGATAGTGCATAACGCATATAGTGGCTTTGCCCATGTCGCTGTATGGCCTCGGATCATGCTGTGTATTGCTGCGAGTCGCGAAGAGTCGAGTCGAGAAGAGTCGAAAGCATCGACAGCGCAAGTGGCGGGCGAGGGCAGGAAAGCACGTGGCCCACGCTTTTGCCGTGCGAACACGGCGCCGGATCAACCTACCTGGACTTTGTTCTCTCGACGCCTCTTGTCCAGCCCACGATCTTTTCTCTGCCCAACATTGCAATTCATCTTGATCACCGCCGACGGAACAATTTTGCCTCGATGCCCCTGCCAAGGCGATGCAACCAAAATGGCGCGCATCCTCCCTGGCTCTGCATGTTTCGTCCCCACGCCGCCCTGGCCTAAACCGGCAATCACTAATGCCAAGCAATCCTTGCTGCAATCTCAATCTCCATCATTCGCGGCTGTGCTCGACTCCAGCCAGGATGCCACTCGCTGCTATACGACCAATGCTTTCTTCTCTCGATACGGCAGAACAGGACCATTCCCAGCCCACCACGTCTTCCATAGATACACGGCTCTCGGACCCTGCCCGCCCAAAGCAAAGCGAAGCAAAGCAAAACAACAGCTCCGCTAGTATACCACACAAGCGCCTGGTCGAAAGCCGAACCAACAAATGACATCCAGCTTCCAAAAAAGTAAAAAAATCTCGACTATCTACTCGTTACCAGGCAGTCTTGTACCCCTAAACTCAACCAACTCGACTCTGACCGGTCTCAACAGACAGTGTGGTAAAACACACGGATGCAGTGCATATCCATAACCCCACAGCCCGATCCCTCTAAAAGCGCCAAGTCGTCTTTTGGATCCGCCGGTTCATAGGTTCCATGATGGAAATAGCAACATGATGGGAGAGAAACATTTGCCTCCTGAACCTATACCCACCGAAACACGACGGGCTACTTGGCGCCTCTATCTACTACGGCTAATGAGCCGTAGAACGCCGCTAGGCCATGGCAAACGCGAACTACAATGATGACATATCCTCTGGTCGTTGTCACGTGCCTCTTTTTTTTATACAAGCAGCCAAGTGTTGAGCCTTCCACATGATAACAGTCTGGTTCTAGACTCTTTCG
>JAWDHC010000495.1:0-12334 GCA_036172615.1 Curvularia verruculosa
GCAATAGCGATAGTGCTCATAAGGCGGCGCGCTGGCGCACCGCCTGAGGGACACACAGAGATCAACTCAGAATACAATCAATTTCCTCCCATCATTTCATCACAGTCTTTTATCACAGTACAACGTGTCCTTGATTAGAAAACCCCTCACAGTCTGACAACGTCTCTTTATTAATACCTCTCTTTAGGAGGACCTCCGCATAGCTCTTAGATAATTTACTAACAGTATCCTAAACTGCCTTTATTATATTTCTTACACCTTTCTTATAATACTTCTATTAGTTAATATAAATAATATAACTAAGTATATATGTGTAGCGATGGAAATGCATCCAGTTTAGGATGTCGTTTGACGCCGCTTTTAGCAGCCTTTTCACCTCGCTTAACCCTTATCGCATCGCCGCTTTTAAGAGCACTTTTCTCGCTTTACCGCTTCAGGATTACGCTACATTATTAACTCACCTAGTACTTCATGGTTTCTGACTAACAGTCGAGCACCCTAGTCGGCCCTGCCTTTGAGGCTACTGGTCATCCGGCGCCTACTTAAAGGCAGGTTGAGCCTGCCGTTTGCTGACAGCTCATCGTGTTCACAACCCAATCACTCAACCCTCATTCTGTTTTACCTTTATCGCGACTTCTCTATTCCCTGCTTTCCTGCTTCTCTGACCAGCGTTCGTTATATTGGAACCTCACTTTTTATTCGCTCGAAATTGGGATGGTTACATGCATCCAATACGCGAAAACGGAATCACACGAGCTCGAGCAATAGCTGTCGTTGGTAGCAAGATGGGTAGCGTAAACATCCTTTCTACCAGCGTTATGCTTCGCACTCCCTCTATAGATTTGAATTCGGACCCAGGTTTAACGTCAGCATCTGATTCAGATTCAACATCAGATTCTGATCCAGGTCCGGACTTCACTCCACCATCTGATACAGATGAGGAGCCAGCAAAAGAGCAAGACGCAGACATCCGCTCATGTGATGCTGAACCAGATTCTGAAGCAGAAGCAATATTAGGCGATATCGCCCGGTTCAAGATAGTTGGACCTGCGAAACCTAAGCATACCCCTCGAACTACTGAGTTGTGGAAGACGGAAAGTGGATTTTGGGAGATGTAAGGTCAATCGGTTCCTCTCGAATGGGACAAGCACTGAAAGATATGTTCTAGGTACTGCAACAAAATCCGAGAGCGGACGGGACTCGGCCCGAAAGATCTGCTCCGTAAATGTGATCCATCGATATTCAAGGCATACCTCTCATGGCGGAAGAAGAAGACACGAATCAAGAAAGAAAGCGCAATTGAGGCATACTGGAAACGTATCAGCATGTACTATCACGACGTCGTGGGCCATGCTATGGGAAATGACGTTCTCAAAGACATTCGGAATGTATGTTGTCACGATCGACTTTACTTTTATCTTATAAATCCACTAACCGACAAGAGAAGTGGATACCGAGCCTAGGACTCGATAAAACTAAAAAAGAAAAATTGGCCATGTTTGTTCAAGATCTTTATGCTATACTTCATGCGCTATGGGTCGACGACATTAAGCCGCTGCATGGTTTCATCCGGATCCAGATTTCGCTCCTACTACTCCTCAGCGCAGCTACTGCTACAAGGCCCGGCGCCCCTGTTGAAAGTGCAAGCAACAAAGGAACTAACAAAGCTCTTTGGTTCAAAGACGTACAGCTGATGAAGGTGCGCAATCTCAAAGATCCCAACAAAAGCACGATTGTGGCGAATGTGAATCTAGAGCACGTAAAGAATAAGACAAAGGTTGGGACACCGTACGTTATGTAAATTCCAGATGTTACATGGCCTCCGCTAACGTTCTGAATAGAAAAAAATTCACTTTCCGACTAGAAGGACTGCCTGCGCTTTGCATCGTCCTACACATCTTGGGTATCGGCAATGGAAGGAGTGCATTCAGAGACGACTTTATGAACATTCAACAGATATTTGACCTCGTCATACCTGCAGAACGTCAAGTACTCAGGATCAAGTGGAAGAAAGAAATGCTAGACCAACCATTCTTCTGCGACATTGTAAATACAACAGAAGGAGGCAAGATCCAGGAGAACAAAGCCTTTCCTTATGCCAAGTACCGTGACATTTTCGTGCGACTAGGTCGCGTTGCCGGCTTCGAGGCACCCTTGGAACTATATCAATTGCGAAGAGCTTCAGGCAATAACATCAATAGTATGTGGGCTTATAATATTGGTCTCCTGACACCAGACTTACCTAAGATCCAGGCGCTTTCACCACCGCAGAACGGAACCAGACCATGGGTCATGCCGGGAGCACATATGAAAAGTATTACACACCCACACATATTGCACGCGACTTCCAGGCTATCTATTTCGGAACGCCTTCAGAAGAGGAATTGATCCGATCTGTTGCGAGCATGGGTTTGTCACGAGATCGACGCGCCCCTACAGAGCTCAGCAATGATCAACAAAGCGAGGTACGCAATGATCCAGTGCTCGTAGCCCTTCGCCAAGAACGCGACGCATACAGAAAGCAGCTCAACGACCAGGACTTCTATCCGCTCGCCACAGCCAAAGGAACATGCCTTTATGGTAAATATGAACAAAAGACCAAGGAAATTGGCAGTACCTATCAGCAGTTGCATCGAGTGAGGTTGAATGAGGTAATTCGCGCATTCCATGATTCTATCGATACCATCGAAATAGCCAGGCAGCTTAGTGGGAAAGCTGCAGCCGAAGTCCTAACGCTGCCGCCTGTTGAATTCGAACTTCGAGAGCGCGCGACAATAGCTGCAATGCTATTCAAGACGATTGAGAACGACAAGACCCGAATCAGATTCGTTGGCAAGCTAGCTCGACTGTGCTGGCTGCAAGAGACGCGTCGGCCGAAGGCCGTAAAATGTGCGGGGTCTAGCAGCGATTTCGTGTTTTCAGTAGACCACGGCAGGTCTAGCACAACAAAACGAAAAAGACTACTGCCATACTCTGAAGCGTACTCAAAGGCGCACAATATTGATCCAATCGTCAAAGTAGAGCCAATTGCAGCCGATCGCCGAGACATTATAGGGGTTGAGCATCGCCATCTTTATCCGAACGAATTGCCGTATCCAATATGCATGTTTTGCATGGGCAACGAGCAGTTCTCCTATGAGCAACGAATGAGGCACAGGCCGCGAAAGGATGTTTTGAGTAAACACATAGCTTATCACTTGCGCAACATCAAGTACCAGGGGCAATTCGAATGTCCACATCCAAGCTGTTCGCACAGACTGGGCAGTGAAACGCATTTCAAGAGACACGCATTAGACGTACATAAAATATCTCATTAGAACGCACCATCTAATTGAATTATTTAAGAAGAGGAGACTCGTGCCATTAGAGGGTACTTAGAATTTTTCAGCACCTCGATTATGGTTTGCAGTCCAGTCACCAACTCAACTCGCGAACGGTGCGATAGTAAATTATAGAAGGGAATCACATCTTATATCTGAATTCTCATTGAAGTTCCTTAGCATCTAAGTTACGACGAGTAAGTTCATACTGCTTCATACCGGTTTACTTTATGAGCGGCTTCCGTATCTATGACACGTTTAATTGGAAGATCAGAAAAACCTTTCCCCTTCTTGAGATTATTTACGATTACACCCTAATCTTCAGCCCTCACATATGTCTACTTGGAATCCCTCTCCATAATCAGGCATACTGTAGCGTAAAAGGCATTTGCATGGAGACCTGGTGCTGAATACATCCACGGTTTCCATCAATTGGAACTTGGCCGCTCCGGAACCATCTTGTGGTCCTCCAAAGCTATCCTCGGCCTTGCCGTTGATGACAGTGTGATACCGTGCCAGAAAGGTGCAGCGAGATATGCAGTGATATCCGCCGAGCACCAACTGGAAGCCAGCAAAAGTGTGACAATTGCACTCCAGGTGCATTGCATGCTGAGCCTCTAGCCACTGTCTGCCTGGTCGATGATCACATTGTGCTCTGCGCCGCACGTCTACCTTGGAACATGCAGCGCTGCCCATTGCTAGAGCGGTGCACTAGGGGAGTGTCGCGTGCCAATCCTTTGGACATGATCTGCCTTGCTGCTGACCCATTGTGCTTTTGAGGCTCACTACTGCGGGCAATGTGCTCCTGTGCCTCACTTATACTCGAGTGTCTGTTCTATTAAGCTGGGGCGATAGCTGCGGGAGGCAAGGCTGACAATTGCCAGCACAGTGAATGGTGTTTGTGAGAGCTGCCGATGCGTTCAGACTCCAGAGAGCAGAGCCATAGCTGCAAATCGTATGACAGATTCTGTGCCTTCTCGCGATGATGCAGACGTTGGTATTGCTGATGGTGGAGGTGTCACGTCGCGTCGCGCAGGGTGCGCGTCAGGTTCGCGAAGGGCAGGCACGCTCGACGCGAGGCGCCTCTTCCCCGCACGTTTGTGTGACACTGTGATTCCTGTCCAGACTAACTCACCACCAACCCCACCAACAACATTACTCTCCCCCCCACCACTTTCATTGAATCTGCCACGATCTGCATGCGGCCATGCCCTAACAATCGCATTTCCGTTCGATGCAAAGAGTGCCAACAAATCCAGCTCTCAGCTAACCCAGGGCCCCATCACACCCTGCCTGCAAGCCAAGTCGCTGTCCTTCAAATTCGAGGCAGACAATGCGGCGTTTACCTGCACCCCCTGTTCAGCTTTCCTATTCTTCTTTTTGTTGGGACCTTGGCGCCCTGTTTCTGACATGCCAACAATGCTGCACATGACGAATTAATGCGGTCATCAAGGGTTGCACAAAGACACGGGACATCCCACAGATTGCTAAGCGCCTATTCATTGGCCGACGTGGGGAGAGACTATTCCACACCCCGGGAAAGGGACTATTCCACACCCCCCCATCGTTTTGAGCGTAGCTTATCAGGCATCCAGCGCTATTGATTAATGTGGCAATTCACTGGCAGGGGTGTGCATTAAAATGGCCGCTTTACCTTGCGCAGAAAGATGGTATCGTATTGTATTTAGTACTCCGTAATGATTAGGTCATAGTGTTAATTATCGACGCGTCGGCGCACGCGTTATCCTATGAGACTTAGCAATCTGAACTCTACTTTGTATAGCAGACCACGCTTTTTTCAAGTGATTACTACGTCCAAACATGCGATCCCGGTTACCTGAAGCCTCTGATACCCATGGTGTTGATACCCCTGATATCCATGGTGAACCTCAGCCCTCATCCCAGCCCCCACCTCAGCCCTCTGCGCAAACCGATCCTGATGCCTCTGAGGCTCTCAATCCGATCGGAATATCGTCTGATAGCTCATCAGATTGCTCTCACGATAGCGTTAGTGGAGAAGATCCGGACAATCCAAATCCCGATGCTGCTAAGGGAGAAGGTGCTCCGATAGGAGTATCAGCACCTGCAATCCCTCTATCACCTGAGGATACCTATAGATCGTATCAAGTTGCTGTGGATACCGTTAATGCTTGGGTTAAACAACACGGAGTATCCTATAATAAGCACAAGGTTGATCGCCTCACTGGCAAGGTGAAAGGCACTAAACAGGTACTCTTTGTATGTCACCGTGCCTTCAAGCATACACCAAAGTCCTCAGGGGCACGACAAGGGGCCGGTTCAATACGCACTAATAGCGCTGGATGCCTGATAAGCTACGCTCAAAACGGTGGGGGGATGTGGATTGGCCCTTTTTAAGGATGTGGAATAGTCTCTCCCGCCGACGTGGACTCACTTGCCGCTTGCGGTAGCCGCCCAGACGCTACTAGTCCCTTATTTAATACTCGCTCAGTACCTAGATACTTGGCGCAGGAGCGGAACCGGCTATAGGCCAAAGAGGAGGTGCCCTTCGTGTAGTCCTTGCTCGATTCTACTACAAATATGAAGAGGGGAGATGCAGATAACCGTGGAGAAGGCGCATTACAGTCACATGAGTTAAGAAGCAATATGCAGATTGATCCAGCGGTAGAGTCGCGGAACGCCCCTGAAAGCATAAGTCCCGCGATTCTCAGTCTCCGACCTGATCAGACGGGGGCGAAGACAACAACATCTTCGAGTGTGTTGT
Source organism: Curvularia verruculosa (assembly GCA_036172615.1). Taxonomy (NCBI): domain Eukaryota; kingdom Fungi; phylum Ascomycota; class Dothideomycetes; order Pleosporales; family Pleosporaceae; genus Curvularia; species Curvularia verruculosa. The sequence goes on from JAWDHC010000495.1 coordinate 6,064, forward strand.
CGCTCGTTTTCTCAGTGCTGTCCACTAACTATCGATTTGATCACCCCGTCTCAATTTGCAGCAAATGGTAATGGTGAAGAAATCGGCACCTCAAAAAAAGAAGGCAAAATAGCAAAGGACAATCATGGCACCTTAAAGAGGTCACCTTAAGGCGAAGAATGTGCATTCAAGTAGTTTCTCCGCGCTGGCGGAAAGAACTGTTGAAATGCCTCCAACCGGTCATGCATCTTACTGTGGCAAGTTATAAGAGAGTGCAAGAAAGTGGTAAAGAGTACAGAAAAGTGCAAAAGAAAGTGCAAAAAAGAGTGCAAGAAAGTGTAAAAGAATACAAAAAAAGTGCAAAATAGGAGTGGTTTCAGGCATCCCAAAGGCATTTCCCCCTTCCTTGTAGTCAGTGCGTTGACAGGGTTTGTTTCGGAAAGGATATCCCGTATTTAAAACGTTGTGCCCATCCCGTTTCCTACTGTGTACACAAATTGCTACTGCCATAACACGATGCCTCTCCAGTTTCCCCGTTTGAAAACTACGAAAAAGCCAGACATTGCTTATACCTCCGTGATGGCAGAATACAAACCTGGTTCAGGAGCTCCACGTAGCGAAAGGTGGCCTAGTTCACCTCGTCGCGTCACCGTTTCAACCTGGTCAGTCCTTGGGGACATTCTACTACTTGCTCCTCCTACCGCATTCATCAGTATGTAGACTTCGAGTGCTCGATGGCTTCGCTGATGGACTTGCTCAGTATTGGCCTTTTTGGCACTCAAGCTGAACGGACAACCTCTATCGCGGCATGGTGAACGTGTCGTATCCGCATCATTTCTCGGCCCTACGGTATTTCCGCTAGTTTTTGCTGCGTTGACGGGCCGCGCAATGAGAAAAATTGCCCTATGGAAAGCTGAGAAAGGAACATCGCTCGGAGTAGGTGCCTTATATTGCGCTATAAGGCGTTGATCGCTGTTGTGTCCTACTATAGATCATTTCTCTGTACCATTGCGACATTTCGTACGTTCCCACCGACTAATGAATAGATAGGTACTGGAGCATCTCGTAGGGAGCTCAAGTCTGGTGTCCACCTTAGGGCAGGCAATAATGCTCCGATCCTTCACATTTTTAACGTTGGTTCTATGCGTCTTGTGGGCTCTGTCACCACTGGGCGGCCAAAGTGCTCTACGGCTCATCTCCGAGACAAATAGCACCAAGACGGAGGTTCATCCTGTGTTTTTCGCTGATGTTGATGCGCCTAGTGGGTACATGCTGAATTCAGCCAATCCGGATATTAAGCCCGCATTCTGCGAGTCGAATAATGCAGTCCTCTATATGAGTCTATTGACTGCTAAAACACTGGAGAAGTCTGAAGTTGACGCGTGGCAACACCCCAAAGTCCCCAGGGTCGCGGACCTCGAGCGCTCCGATCTCAATAAGACAGAGCTGAATTGGGTTGATATCGATCGGGGAAGCGAGCAGAATTATGCTTCGCTTAACGGCATTCCGATCATGAATTTAAGACCCGACTCCGACACCAACTTCACAATACCTTACGAGTACCTGTACTTCGACTGCAAAGTGAAGATGGGGCTTGAACAAGAAACGAACGGGAGTCGAGCCTTCCAAACAGAAGAAGAAATCTTCAATTACCTGCGCGACCTCGGGTCTAATTTAGAAGGACCAGAAAAAGTTCTAGTAGAACCACCCGATGTTCGAACACCCTTTGTTCGAACACCCTTGTTCCAGCTGAACCAGTCGACTTATCATACGATGTGGAATGCAACCAACGATGCGTATCCATCCTATGCTTCTACTTTCTTCATCTTTGGCACACGAAGTGGGGGCAAAAACAGTACAGAAGGGCCAGCAGATACCCTTCTTTTCGGCAGCAAGAACCAGTTGATTTCAGGGAATCCCGGAGCTGTGCTGTACACTTGCTCTATGGACAGCATTCTGTTGGACGTTAATGTGGGTTGTCGCTCCAACGAATGCAGTGTGCACCGCTTACGCCGTAACACCACTATTCGCACGAATCGCGCGAAATTTCCCCTTGGTTATTCCACTTGGAGCGGCTTACCATACGATGTCATACACGATCCGATCACAAGCACATATTTTCTGGAGTACATAAAGACTGTTGCGCCGACAGCCGTGAGACCTCATCCTATAGATAGCTACATCTACAACGCGACGTCTTGGAAGGAGTCTGGCTTCGCATCATCAGTGTATAGCCCTCATAGATGGGAGAAGATTTCCACGATCGATATATCGAATCGTCTCACGCGCATCCTGAACACGTATTGGGACGCCTCACGCTGGCAAGCTCTTACTTCACGAAACGACTTCTACACTCCACCCCAGCTCCTCAATTTCACTCGCAGGGCAGGCTATCCGCTCGAACTAGGATACCCTGATAATGATTACCAAGGCTTCTCTCGAGCAGCAATGCCACAGGCAGACGCGGTGCGTAGCTGGCAAATTCCTCGGTACAAAGCCAATATTAGATGGATCATAATTCTCATCTTCTGCTCATTGGTCCCTCTTGCTCTGAGTATCGCGAGCCTGGTCCTACAGTTTACAACGAATATTCCCGATATATTTGGTTATGTATCGTCGCTGGCCAGAGACAATCCGTTTATTGATACGAGCGCCACTATTGGGGGGTCCACACTTACTGGGTCGGAGCGCGCGAGGTTGCTCAAAGATTTACAAGTCCAGGTTGGAGATGTAGAGGAAGAGAGAAGTATAGGATATATTGCCTTTAGAAGTGTAGACAGTAACGAAAGCAAGGAAACATTTAGGGTTCGAAAAGGACGATTATATCGATAATAGTATACCTAGGGCGTCCTCTATATGGAGGAGGGCTAAAGTACTATATTCTAATATAATAGTATACTATGTGTGACAGCGTCAAGAGTGGTGACGGATAGGTAGTAACTTGAAGAAGACTGTGCTTAACAAGACGTTCGTATCGCGCTCTTGGGTTGGTGCTTATAAATAAAAGGGCCAACAGGAACGATGTGGTAAATATCAAGTATAGTATTGTACTCGAAACTTAGTTGATCACAATGGTCTAAAACTATTAAATCTTGAGATCTAACAGGTTTATCGCACGATGGCGACAGCACTACGACGAGAAGCGGCACTTCGATTCAACATCGACCAGGGCCTCCAGGACGTAGACCTCGCATAGTACGAGGAGCAGGCGAAGTGGAGGCGGCGACGGACGAGTAGCCTAGGCTGAACGCAGAAGTTTCGCAGAAGCAGAGTGTGTACTGTGCAGTAAGCTAAGAGAACACCTTATATAGCTGCAGATAGTTATAGCTCTAAAGGATCTAAGTTATGCACTACTTCTGGAGTGTTTCCGGCCATACAAAAACAAATGGAGACTCCTTCTCCCCATATTAAAAACATAGACCATTGGCCCATTTTCTGCTTCGCAAACCCAAACAATCACCTCTAATCGTTTTGCCAATACCGACTTCTACTGATACATATTTAGCGAGTGTTTTCGAATTACTAGACTGCCAAATCGTCTCGTTTGTAGGAGTCCAGGAAGTAAAAATGAACTGTGCTCCTGAACACTGCACGTCGCGCCTATCTCTGACGAACAATGCACGATAAGATGGGTCGCCGCCTTCAAGCGAACCTCCTAAAGGCCGGGCAAGCTGAAGATATTCTCCAGTGTCAATTGCATCGACGATGCAAGCTGCCATTAAGTTCATCACATGTCTTGTTGGCCAGTCGTCCTGCCTGTTCAACCGTTGTTGATGCCCTAGGTACATATCAAGGTCATTTGCTAAACGCTGGTGACGCCGTTTGTTTCGGCCATGGAGTATTCCAACCAGATCCAACAAACGACTTCGCTGGTAATCACTGAGACCATGCCTATATAATTCCCTTTCGCTTGGATTCTCGCCGTGGGAAGCTGTTTTTGGCCGGAAACGACTGGGATGTATTATGTCCGACAGCTGCCAAAGAATACCCGTGGTATGAACGCCCAAAGGTGACAGGTGATTGACTGGGATTCGACAGTGCTTGATGAATGTCAATGCTCCGTCAGTCCGTGGAGTACTCACGTCTCCCACATGGTTTTCGAGGAAATCAAACACATTTTCATACAGCTTCGGTCTCGTATCATCATCCTGGATCATCTCCCCGTTGGATATCCAAAGCGTGAGAATGCCTAAGCTCAGGCTCATTGCGTATTCATGGTTGCTTCCCACCGAGATTCGGTTATCATAGCCACAGACGTTTGCCGTAATCGCAAGTATATCGGCTGGAACTGATATTTGTCGACTATTGAGATCCTTGAGGACCGCAATTGTCATCATTCCTGAAGTGCTCCATATCACGTTGTTGTATTTGTAAAGAAGATTGTATTTGCCGGCTTTCTTGGGCATCTCTTCACATTTGATATGTACGAATGAGCTTTGATCCACCTTCTGGCAAAGTGCTAAACAAAACAAAGTGAGATACTTCCGGAATGTATCTGACTTGATCACAAGTTCTCCAGGGAGATTGCCAAGCTTATCTCGGGCGAATGATTTGTCGAGCCCTTTTCCGTGGCGGATTAAAAGCCACATTTTTGGTCCTGCAAGGTACTCTTCTTGGAATACACATGCCCTGTTCCACCACTGATCATCTGTGATCTGAATAAGGATATCCAGAATCTCATCCGCGGCCTCAGCATCAATTACATCATTCAGGACTGGAAGTCGCCCTTGAAGATCATGGCGGACAACCTGGTTGCTTAAAAGGCTTCTGAGTCGGTTGATTTGAGATTGCGTTTTGATTTCAGTCCATAGATATCCCATGGCATATGTACATCTCTTGTAGACTTGATCCATGGATTGCATCCCTATTTCATGCTCGGATTTGTTCTCTTGGTCGATCGATAGTTGGTCGATCCAGAAGGGAATTAAATCGCGCGATCTCTCTCTCTGTTTGTACCGAATAAAGCGGATTGTTCGATCGAGGACAGTATCACGCACGGGTACGTCATTGCCTGCTAGCTGGTACCGATAGCTTTTGGGTTCACCGACAGATAGGCTCCAGGCGTAAGAGATAGCCACATAGTGCTTAGGATGAGAGTATGTCCTCAACGGAATTTTGACATGCCTGCGCTGTTCGTCGTGAGCGTTGACATGCACATTACTAGTGTCTACAGGAAAAAGCACTTCAAATTCCTACGGAATTTGATCGATTTTTCGTTCATTGACCGATGCCGTGTGTATATATCTAGGATAACATCTCGGAGAGGTTTCCCGGCTTGAGCTCGTAGCGATGATAAGAAACATGTCCTGTCGTCTACGATAGTTCCAGAAATCCTTTGCTTTTCCATCGCAAATATGGAGTCAATGACTTTAAAATACTAGGCTGGAAATACAGTAATACAGAGCGCGGTGGACGACTGCCATCCAAGAAGATAGGCCAAGCTGCGCTCGAAGTTTAGTATCTAGGCATCTACGTCACGTGACGTCAGATTAGGCTGCTGATTCACTATGTGTATGTAACCATGGTGGAAAGAATTCTTGGATCAGCATAAAGGTTTGACCATGAGAAATGCCAGGCTGCACAAACCATAGAGGAAGTAAGAGTTTTCAATCTAAAAATCAAGGGAAAGAATATCAACTTACAGTACCAAATGGTTAGATTTAGGACAGATTAGAGATAATGGGATGGGGATTGCAAATAGCTATGGCGGCTAATGGTGTTTCGAGGGGGGGGATGAACCCTGCGCGCTGTCGCCTCACAAAATACATTAACAGCATCAGTCACCTCATTCATCAATCTTCCAGCCGTATAAAATCAGCATTGCAATGAAGCGTGCGCTTGACGGCGTCGAGTCTATTGAGATATCGGAAGATAGTCCGCGTTTCCACAAACGCTGTAGCAGATAATGCAATCAGTGTAATTAGTTTGCTGTTGAACGATTCATTTTTAGGGAAAAGTCGGAGACTGTCCAGTAACTTACTGTGAGCAATCCGCAAAGCCGAGGTCTGTTATCTAATATAGCAAATGGCATACGAACGCCCTCCAGAAAGCCCCCCTAGGTAAGCTTACTTCTGCTACACTTGGACCACCTCTTCAAGCCCCTGACCAGGGTGGCTCCTAGACTACTGCTTATTGGCTACTATCTAACACGCCTCTTGAATACGCGATAGAACACAACGTAACGCGACGCGACGCGATAGAATATACTTGTACTAGAATCTATCTCTATCCTCAATCCCTATCCTCAATCCCTGACGGAACTAAGGTCAGAATCGACCTTAGTTCCCGATTT
>JAWDHC010000496.1:0-12239 GCA_036172615.1 Curvularia verruculosa
TACTCCTTTTTGCCAAAAAACTAACCTTGTCAGTTCAGTCTGAATTTGAGATTGGTCAATCAAACAGCCATCTCATCCATCACCTGATGTTGTTTTGTAGCTCATATAATGATCCCAGCATTTGCGGTAGAGAGAGTGCGGAAAGAATGCTATCAGATGGAGACATCAATATCGAGGTAAATCCTGTACACAAAGCACCAAAAGGTGCAACGAGTCGGAAACGCTGGTGAATTTTCCACAACACTCTAAACTTGAACATAAATACAAGTAAAACTAGTTTAAAGTGATAATATCCCGTACGAATTGGTCGTCCAAGTAAAGCGCTCTATGATACATGCAGATAGCTGCATCTCAAGTCCTCTGCAGGAACGAATTGCTATTGAAAGAGACCCATCCTTGTTACACTGCTGAGCAACTACATTCGAACCCGAAATGACTCAAGCATCCAGGCCTACAGAGAACCAAGGAAGACGTCATTGAAGAAATTTGACCAATACATATTGCCCATCTTATATTCACAGGCCATTTTGCCTTTCTCGGGTTGCACGCCTTTGTTTGACTGTCCCGACACACTCAACACCCTCTGCTCTTACGGCCATTCCATAGTTGGCGACTGCCAGTTGAGTGCTGATATCCCTTTTCAACTCGTTCATCTCTCTCCTCCAATCTCTCATCTTGGTCTCCAGCATTTCGACCTGCGCGCTGAAGATGCGGTACATGACGAAGAAGCACAGAGCATTGAAAGCAGCGCACACAAGGTTCTCCTTTACGCTTGCCATTGATTTAGCGCTAAGCGGGGTCTGTATAGGCGAACTAGACATTTCCAACGTGGTAGGGACTATAAGATCAAAGCGAATGCAAACTTTGAGGCAAAGAACCAAGTGTAGCGGCGAAGGAAGAAACAAAGAGCTAGTGATTCAATCACATGAACATTGGCTAATTTATAGTACGTGAAAGTCCTAAACAGGGCAGCTCGGGCTGGGGTAGTAGATCCTGCACTTGTTACTTGAATGATTGACCACCGATACGACTTCCTCCACGTGCGCCACCTTGAAAGTAATTACCTCAATGATGCTGACAAATTGCGACCTGCACTTTTGGGAAGGAATGGCTCACACCGTAAGATAGATGATAAGATGTACGAGCAAAAGGTGTGGTTTTGTTTTTGACGGCAGCGTATTCCATTACCTAAGCGATTCCTCCGATGAAGGAATTGCCGCAAAAAGGGGAAAATGCCGCAGCACAGGGTTGGCGATCTTGATTGCAAAGATATACAAGCTGCATGGTTGAATACAATAAAATGAAAAAGTATAACTTGGAAGTCTGTGGATACAGCGTGCATGTCTCAAGTGTCAATGGTTACTACAACATATGCCGGTCACAACCTAGGTGGCAAGTAGCGGCTGCGCTAACGGGGCATATGTACACGGTTAATAGCTCACGCATCATCGTTCACAGCGTCAGGGACTGCATGAAATCTAATTGCATAGCTTCTTAGTCGACCGCGAACAAATGAAAAGCCAACTCGTTGATTCCGTAGCTTGCAATGAACAAGGCAGTATCATGCCTACTTAAACACATGAATGCAGTCATTGTACATAATGTCATTCGTTTCGTCTTATGTTTTTGAAATGGATGTCGACTTTTTGAGCGAGTACGGCTACAATCTGTTGCAGATATCCTCGATAATCTCATTCGTCTTGGCCTTGCCGCCCATGTCCGGGCTCAACAGCTTGGCCTCCTCCAGGTTGGCATCGACCGCCTGGTAGATTTTGGCGGCTGCCTCCTCCTCACCGATGAATTCGAGCATAAGCGCAGTGGATCGAATGGTGGCAATGGGGTTAGCGATGCCCTGGCCCTCAATATCGGGAGCTGAACCGTGACACGGCTCACCAATGACAAAGTCCTTGCCGACGTTGGCGGAGGGAACAAGGCCGAGGGAGCCGACGAGGGCAGCAGCGCCGTCTGACAGAATGTCGCCGTAGAGGTTAGGCGCGACAATGACGTCGTAGTCTTGAGGTTGACGGAAGAGTTTGTAGACCATCGAGTCGACAATCTGCTCCTCAATGTTGACCATTTGGTACTTCTGATCTTGTAGAGCGCGGCGCGAAGTCTCACGGAAAAGGCCATCAGTTTGCGAGAGGACATTGGACTTGTGGGTGATTGTGACGAGGGGGCGGGTGTGGATTGAGTTGCCGCCAGCGTCGCGCACTCGCTGCCTTCGCAGGGCAATGTCGCCAGCCATGGCGGCAATGTTGAACGAGGCGGTTTCGGAGATGCGCTTGATGGCCTCGGCGATTTTGGAGCCATCGGGAGCATTGTATGTCTTCTCTTCCTTGACGTAGAGATCTTCGGTGTTCTCGCGCACAATGACGAGGTCTACGTCACGCAGGCCGCCCTTGACGCTCTTGACCGGGCGCACGTTTGCGTACAGCTTCATCTTCTTCCTCAGGGCTACAATGGGGCTGGAGTATCCCTTGGTCTGGACAGTGGGGGAGCTGACGGCTCCAAAGAGGGCGCCATCACAGTCAGACCGGAGCGCTTCGACCGTCTTGTCGGGGAGGGCGGCACCCGTCTTCTGGAACGTTTCCCAACCAGCCTCATGATGTGAGAAGGAGAATTTGAGGCCCAGCGACGAGGGAAGGGCTTCGAGGATGCGACGACCGGCGGGGATGACCTCGCGGCCGATGCCGTCACCTGGAATGAGGCCTGTGGTGGGTCAGTGGATAAAGACAGCAATTGAGCATAACGAGCGAGCCTCCGAGTGAGTGGCTTGCATGGGATTCTTCTTACCAATCCTCAGCGTGCGTGCGGCCATTTTTTCTCTATATTTTGGAAGCTGTGACGCAAGAGTTTAGGCTTATGCGCATGGGAATTTTGGAGATTACAGCCGGCCGAAGTTCGGAGGCCTAAGCTCTCCCGCGGAACTCACCCAAATATATCACGTGATATAGTATTACCCTTGGAATAGAATACAAGACTCAGCGCAGCCGGCCAGCGAGTCCGAATCAAAGAAACCGCCCTCAGCAGCATTATAAGTCTTTCCCTGCGCCTTAAGAGCTCTAGGTAGTATACAACCTTGTACCATAACGCCACGCTGATGCACACTGGCAAGCACATCCCATGCATGATGCATCGCACACGTCTTAGTCGACTTCATTCTCTTTGCCCTTGTCCTTTCCATGTACCTCTTGGAATTTTTCCTCTGCATCCTCAACGCCTTCCTTCTTCGCGTCGTCGGTTGGCACCAACTCGATTATCACAACGAAGAGTTCTTGGTTGGTCTCACGGTTCTTGAGCACATATCTAAGCGTGTGCGACTGATTAGTTAAACGATCGAGTCAGCTCCGCATCCCGATCCAAACAAGAAAATGTTACTCCGTTGTGCACAATAGCAAGAGTACAATCGACGGGGAAAGTGTACATACCGTAGAGGTTGGCCATCCCAATGTCGGATCATGGAGATGTTGGGCAGTCCGTAACCAATCTTGAGCGCAAACTCATTAAAGTCGAGGTAAGGGTTGAAGAAGTCGCATTTGTACTCGCGGCCCGCCTCAAAGGTAAAGTCTTTGCGATTCTGTTCAGTCAGGAAAAACTTTTGCCGCGCGGCCGGCCTGTCCGGCACTCTGTTCTGCTGCCTGACTTCAACTCCGTCCCCATCGGCGCCCTCTTCGTATACAATTGCTTCACCACCCAAGTCGCTGGTTTCGACATGGTCTTGGGCAGCCTTGTCGTCGTCCTTCTTGGTGCCAATGCGCAAGACATTGATGGATGACAATAGTGGGCCATATAAATAGGGCTCGTCGGCATACACATCGCCGTCTAGGCCAGGATCAATCCACCACTTGACGATTCCAAAAGCCTTGTCAAACAAGGGCGGCAGCCGATCGCGAATAGGATGGTCAAAGTCGTTTCCAAACACCAACTTGTCGCCTGCTATGTCGTGCTTTGGGGTGAAGGAAAAGGATATCGAATAGCGATCGTATGGGTGCTGAGGCGTGGAAAAGTAGGGCGATGTTGCGGGAGAGCCTTCAGGTAGACCTGTTGGAAGCGTCAGTTGTTGCTGGCTTGTGGTGGTAGTCTTGGCGGGGCATGAGGGGTCGGCAAGCGTACCGCGATAGTCTTTGATGCGCATGTGTAGTCGCACATGAATAAGGTCAGAGGTTATGTCGACTGGCTTTTCACTGTTTACAGGCACAGGCTGCTGCTTAGAGACATCGTATGTTGCGCCTGCAGTGACGCGCAGTATGTATTGCTCGTGGCTCGTCATGACAAGAGGTTAGTTACGCAGTGCAAATTCTCTGAGACTCTATTCAAGAACAAAAAAGAAAAAGAAGAGGGTTAGGTCCGCCGAAGGCGCGGTGACTGCAGAAGTGATGTGCCTATGTATGTACGTGCTTGTTGAGCCGTAGTCAAACTTCGCCGCCGCCGCCGCCGCCGCCCAAATTTCGGTCATGGGCGCAATGACGTTGAGAAGACGCACAAGCACGGGACAAAATCTCCATGTTTGATCCAGACTAAAGCTCATGTCAAAGTTTCCTCAATAACTAATCAATTTTTGTCCAATTACCTTCATAGGATACAGGATATGATTCCCAAGATGGCAATTGATTTTTTAGCATTATGCGTCGAGCAAGTGGAGACTATTGTAATCACGTGATCTATGTCGCACAGACATTGCGTGGAGAATATGCCTAGCCTTCGTCCCAACTATAAAGAGCTTTCGTGACACATCACGCTCCTTCGAACTAGTGCCGACCCTAGGCGTATGAATTCAGTCAATATCGTCACCAAATCTTCATGAGAAACGTTCTTCGCCTCTGGAAACTCCATCATTCCAATGTGACTGTCAGAAATGTGCAAAGTCTGGCCCTGCCTCCAACTATGTTTTCTTGGACCATCTCAGTTTGAATTTCAACTCTTGATAGACTTCGCCTACAGCTTATGCGCCTGATTGACACCCTATCTTTAAACTTTTGTGAAAGAATCAATGTCAACGCGTTCATAAAAGGACACATGACCAAACGTCTCCCAGTACTGTGCTATGCGGTTATGTGAGATTAGGATGAGCTGAGATGCCATGTAGTTATCTGAAGAGTAGTGAGCAAATAACAATCAATGTGCAAGGTAGAGAGTAACATACCGTCCCTGAAGCCTGTTGCTGCAATGTGTCCCACACTCCTCACGATCCTGGAACCTTTGAAAATGTCCTCATTTGCAATCCTAAGCAGGCCGTTTGGCCCAATATCTGGTGCGATAAAGGTATATTCACCTCGGGGAATATTCGGGTCACCAGTCAGCTTCACTGCCTCGATCCGACCACGGTAGATTGGGTCGTCGTCTTGCGCTGCCATGTCCAGCGCCGAACTCTCTGATTGACGCTCATGATATGATTGTTGAAGAGTGGCAACGCTATCTTCCAGATCGTCTGCATTTTCTATCCCTTCATCTTCCTCGTCCGACATTGCTGCATCGGTAGGCGCAGTAGTCCAGGAATCACCACTGCTCACGCTTCCGTCGCGCTCCGTGGCTCGCAGAGCCCATTCAGCCCGCTCAGGAAGGGGCTTTGGGTTGTCTGGTTGCATAATGACCAGGAACTCGCAACCATGTCCAGCGTAATCGCCGCACCAGATGCCCTGCCATGGCTTCTGCCGCGTAGGAGTGTAGCATTCTTCTGGCAAAGTGGCCCAAGTTGTGATTTCCTCACCAATGCGCATGTTGATTCGAATCGATTGTGTAGAGAACTGCATCCATTTGCGCAACCGGAATGTAGAAGTAGATAGTTCATTGAGCCGGCCAGGCTTCTGCCCAGGTTGTGTGAAGCCAGAAGGTGACTGGTCATTGCGAGCACGCTCAACACTAGGCAGGGTGAGTGGAGGCCATACAGGTGTTGCTTCGGTGGTGATGCTCTTGGGCCAGGGCCTCGTCAGTAGGAGATGCGAGTACAGAGCCGAATGTCGAGACAAGTTCATTGGTATTTCTTTCTGGAGTCGGTAACCCATGTGTCCCACGGCTTCTTCATAGGCGTCTCCATTCAGTCTAATCACCGGTGCATTCAGATCCAGCTGTACCCTGGGACTGAATGTGTGAATGATGGCATCGGGGTGCTGGTCCCAGGTCAGAGACTCGGGTATCTGCCGCTCGGCAACAAGCGCATACGCTTCGATTGCATTGAGTCGGTGGTCGTAGCGTGCCACAATGAGCTTTCCAGTATGTAGGTTGTCTGCAAACCATATCTTCCGCCTGGCAACGAACCAGTAGGGATGATGCTCTTTGAACAATTCTCGCCAAGTCCGGTTTGCAGGTTTAGATACATTGGGACCTGAAACCTCGGCTTGTACAAGTCGCTGCCAGAGAATGTCTTGTTGGGCATGTTCGTGCAGCGATCTGCTCACTAGGCTTATCGAGAGGACATCTGTCAGTTGAAGGTAACCGAGAACGTGCTGCAACAACTCGGCAGGAAGGCTGAGCAAAGGTGGAGTTTTTGATTGTGAAGGCCGAGTCTGGTCTCCCATTGCATACGGCACCATTCGTGAGGGCACTGGGCACTCTGTCAAAGGAAGTTTCTGTTTGTGAGGGGACCCCATACGACGACTAATTGACAACAGAGGCACACGATTTCCGGCCGGTCGCTGGATAAGGCCAGTAGGTAATGTACGAGATATTGAATCGTTGCTCTTGCTTACGAGAGGTAGGGAAGAATGTCCAATTGGCGGCAATACAACGGGAGCGCGTGTCCGAAACGGGACTTGGTACTTTGCTCTTGGCAACGTGTGTGTAAACACCTTCCCAGCATCGACTAGCTGCACTAATGTCAGATACGATTGGCGTAGGCAATCGACGAATACGAGAGCTATGCACGATCAAGAAGCTCTCGCGAATCTCTTCAACCACAACTACCTGCTGCTTTGGGCAGTTGATCTTGTGGGGAGCTGCTGGGCGAAGTGTGCGATATCGGATGACATGTATATATGTATGGCGCTCAGATGAAGTGTAGCCGAGGACTGCTTGCGTGCAATCGGAACGAGGTTACTCTGGAAGGCGACATGTGTCAATATAATTCAAGATTAGAGTAAGTGAGCTGGTACCGCAAGAGATGGACGGATAAAGACCGTGTGTGGAGAAGGCTGTGGAGCTTTGCTGTTCCATCACGACAGCATGACGCGCTTGCGCTAGTTGAGCCCCCGCCTCATGGCTTTTGTGGGGTCACGCAGCCACCTTGGTTTCCAACGTTGAACAAGAAAAACTGTCAGCCACATTAGGAATGACAGTTGCAATCTCAGCTGGCTTTGCTGTAGTCTAGCCGTCTGCTCGCATATACTCCTCACCCAACGGTCGATTTCACAACCTTATCCAATGTCGAAGACGAAAATACACCAGTACACCTGTGGCCTCATCTGTTAGAAGGTCCTTTACCTGATCCTCTCTTGACAGAACCTTTCACTTCCAAAATGGCACAACAATATCAACGACGCATGAGAACGTATAGTGTCACAGTTTTTTTTTCCTCGTTGTTTAGTTTGTGTTTGACAATCCATCACTCTTTCGCTATGACCATGTCACGGTAAAGGGTACTGTTCACCTACTGCCGTATAGTGGTTTCTGCCTTGCGTAGATACAACAAAGACCGCACCTTGCTACAATGTACGTGTTTCCATCACATTGGCTACTACATAGCATGCCACCTTATCACAACTGAGCGGCCCAAACATGTCGATTCGCCACTTTTCCTTGCCCTTCTTGTAGAGTTCCTTCGCCTCAATCAATCTGTCATGCAGCTCTACTAACCAAGAGCCCATCGCATCTCTGCCTCGAGCGCGTCCTAACAAAACCCGGCCATCTTTCATCAAGCGTAACAACTCTGCCCATGCCAACAGATTAAGAAAGACTTCGTGCATGTATGATATCAAATCACTAAACGAGCGATTCCATCCCTGTAACAACATTATTGCGGGTTGCACCACATCTGCATGCCAATTGGGCTCAGTACCCGTGGCTTCGAAGAGATGGACAGCTCCAATCGCATGCGTATCGACATGGTCGTTGATCAATAGAAGCTGCGCAACAAAAACATCCTCTTCTGAGGTGCACATGACGATTTCGCTTCGTTGTGGAAATTCAACGCGTAATTCGTCCTTTAGTGGCGTCATCTGAGCACCAAAGATAGCTTCACGTTGTGCATTGATACCATCTGCCAACGTTGCCTCGCTTGCAGGAGAAACATATAAACCATTCAATGGTTTTCCAAGTGCCTGACACCCTCCATCTAGTTCGTCGCCTTTCGAGGCCGATACGCTAGTATTGAGAGGCATTTCTCGATCCGTTCTGGACAAGACGGGGGAAGACTGTATCTGTTGGACAAGTGAGTCGAATAATTCTGTGTTTTGTGAGAGGGAAGACATACGATTTGACATCATCTCAATCTTTTCAGTCGTTTTCTTGGGCGTTGATTTCATCTCCGAGATTGCAGCCCAGTTACGGCCCTCGAGACGCTCCAGTGTCGGAGTGTGTTGTCGCAGTGGTGCGTCTCCACGCAATTCTGCAGCAGGCATCTGACCAAAGCGCTCACTAACGCCCATGTTGTTTGCCACTTCCTTCTCAATTGCCTCTATGCGAATGTACTTCTCGACATAGGGATTATAAGGCACTCGCTGCGACAGATGTCCATCGTGACCAGATGGCTGCCAAAGCCGCTTGTTCGCAGATGGATTATGTCCTGTATGCCAATTGATTTTATCCAAACGTGGTCCCTGAAATTTATCTCCAGATGCAGCGGTAGGAGTATCCAATTCATTGCCGGACGCACCTTTGACAGGCAAACCTTGATTCAAGTACGTCGAAAATACGAACGGATCTGAACCGCGTTTGGAGAGGTTATCGATTGGGGCAGTCTTTGTAGGGCCAACCAGTGGTGCGCTTGCGCATCCGGAGCAATCACCTGAAAATGAATATGGAGAACCCAATGGCGTGGTTACAGTCGAAGATGCGCTATCCAATCGGCCCCACAAAGATGGGCGGGCATTCTGCCATACTTTTGGAGGCATCTCTAGCTCCTGCTTCATCTCTGAGACATAGTTGTGGGAAATACCGAATTGAGGAGTATGCGTAACTGCATCACTGCGCATCTTCATTCCTCGCTTCCGCATTGAAGTATCTGCTCGTTCCTCCCCCGAATTTATGGAAACCTTGATCTTCAGCTCTTGCGAAGACTGCGCTTCGGCCGATGTTTCTGGACAATAGGAAGGCGGAGTGTCGCCGTTGATGCGCCTCCACTGCTTCTTCGACACATTCATCTTGTCCCTGTACAAGCAAAAATATTCTGCGCACTGCTCTATGATCTCTGGATTTCTAGGCACACCATATCCATGATCATCAGGTTGCGTACAGCGACATACAATGTTCTTCTCATAGCTGCCATAGTGGAAGTTGTTCACAAAAACACCCTCTTCCGCCCATTCTGTTTCGCGCCTTCGGCTGTACTCTTGGAACTCTTTCCCGGTACACAACTCTAAGTTATGACGACTCATATATAAAGCCAAGCTTGCACTTAGATGTATGGATTCGGAGGCGACTATAAAGACTTTTGAACCGTGGCGCCGAGGATCGCTGCATCGACATATCTGATCTCTGTTCAAGCCAACGTAATGTATTGTATGGTCATATGACTTTGGATATGTGCCTCGGTGAGGAGAAAGCTCGTTCGCGCGGCAAATGTCAATCCGTTTGGTTCGCTTGCTACGCACGAACACATAGTCGCGGTTTTCTTGTTGTTGTTGTGACATTTCAATTGCCTGGGAGATGTGTATTCCAAGAATATCCGTGTTCCCGGGCACATGATATCTGTTAAGCAGTTGCAGAAGTCCAACTAGTTTGTAATAATAGAGCTGCCAGCAGTCAGTATCAATATGGTTCTTTATGGTGCTAGGAAACAAAGCCCGGTCAAACAATGGCATTGCACAATGTGCGAAATCACGCGTATTATTTAATAGCATATTCACTTCAACCAGTAAATATGCACAATGTATTGTGAAGCATTCATGCCTGAAAAACATTGTATCTTAATAACGGAGACTTTCCTGTAGGTATTTGTAAAAAAAATGGTAACAGAATGATTCATCTTGTATTTATTTTCGGACATGCAGTGGTAAGAATGCGCCCTTTGATGCAACAGTCCCAACAGTTTAATCTCTCGTGCAAGACATTGACTAGTAGGCTCTAATTTGAGTATGCAGTCTCAGATCAATGAACCCACTCTAGTTCAGCACTAATATATGTATTGTGGCACGATAGGTGGTCGCGCTCAAGAAGACCAAGGGAAAAAGCTGCAATCAAGTATATTCGAGTAGCAATCATCATGTGAAATGTCCCTAGTATTAAAGACTTCTTATTGATGAAACCCTCAATGTAATTGAGGCTGATAAAACTGTTTTCAAAGAGATTAAGTTCTTTGAAACGGTGTCTCAAGGCCGCCCTTTAGTAGTATTACACATATCACCTCACCATAAAAGACTGATGCTTCCAATGCCATCCAACGTGATATATAGAGTGCTCATGCACAGTCCAAGAAAATGCCAACAAAAATTCCCGCAAAAATAAAATCACTCCATATCCCACTAGTCAGCTGCTCCGCCGAGGAAGCTGGAGTTTTGCTGCCGGTTTCTCCAGCCAAGGTCTTGCTGGGTTGCGCGCATGTGACATCACCAGTGCATGTGCCGTCTTCTCCAGTGCTTGAAGTAGCTGCAGTCGCCGTGACAGATATCGAGTCTTCAATTACAGCAACGGGCGTCTGTCCAGCTACAAGCGATATCTCCATACCATTGATGGTCGTCTCGCTACCGGGCATCAAGGTCTCTCCGTTTGGCAGTAACAGGCCTCCTCCAGCTGTGGATGGTAGGAAGGAAAATCCAGACGGGAGCGCACCAGCAGATATCGTCGTGCCCCCAAGAACAATTTCATTCGTTGTAGTTGGTAGTGCGATAGTTCTAGTACCGATGATCAGGCCGGAGTTGTCGCGCGAGATAGTTATACTGCCGATGACGGTTGTTTCTCCAGGAGCGAGCTCTGCAACAAGCTCTCCGATGGGGATTGCAATTCCGTTCACTATGACTGTAGAAGTTCGTGGTATCGATGGATTTTGAGGAAGCGCTACGGTGCTTGTTCCATCTACCACAAGAAAAGAGCCAGAGCCATCGCGGGAAATCGTGTGGCTACCGATGGTGGTGGCTTGCCCAGGGTTGAGTTGCGTAGCTATTTGGTTGATGTCAATAGTCGTTCCGCCAATGACAGCGGGTGGTGCAACAGGTGCTGGGGTCATCGGTGATAGGCCAATCGTTTTGGTGCTATCGACTACCACGAACCCAGCGGAGCTATCAAATGAAATTGGCACGTTGTCTATGGTTGTCTGTTGCCCTGGTTTGAAATCATTTGTCTTGTCGCCTACGACGATTACGGATCTTGACGGATCAATTGCAATGGGACCAACTCCGGGTAGTGTAACTATTGGTGTAGGTAGCATGTCATTGGGTGAACTAGGGCCATTTGTTATGACTTCTTTTTTAGTAGCTGTCGGGTTGACTGGTCCAGCTTGCGGGGGTGCAATTATTTGACCGGGCCTTGATGGCCCGCCTTTAGTGGTTCGTGGAGGATCGTCAGGCCTCTGGATGCCCACAGGGTCATTTGGCCTACTAATTGTTCTGGTTAGCTTGTTTCGTCACATGAAGAAGAAGATCCTTACGCTGTTGTCTTCGCACCCGGATCATAAACTGGTGGAGTAAGATGGTCATAATCAAAAAGAGTGGTAACAGTAATGGCTGTCTCAGTTATAATGTATGAGGCTACAGGAAGGGTTTGCACTGAGGTGGCAATGGATGTGATGGTTACTTCGCAAGTTCTGGATGCAGGTGGTCGTGCAGTGACAGTGGTACCTCCATTAGTAGGAAAGTATCCAGTCGGGTTAGCTATGGAGCTATTCCAATTTCGTTTGAGACTTTTTACAGTATTAGCAGGTCTCGTTTGGGTTGATATTCGGTTAACTTACTCCTTTACTGTAGGGATGGCCATACGCCTTTCCATCATCGTTGAGTTCCACATGGTTGGGTATGAGTTCCATGATGCTGTTGTTTTGCTTCCCACTGCTGGAGGTGTATTCCATGCTACTGTAGTAGTATCTTGAGCCGTTGCAGTTGTGCCTGGTAGTGCAATCGTGCCTGGTAGTGCAATCGTGCCTGGTAGTGCAATCG
>JAWDHC010000497.1:0-12195 GCA_036172615.1 Curvularia verruculosa
GTGACACTTTCAACCGATACTGATCCGAACAGATCTTGCCTGTGCCGTTACAGCACGGTGGGTTGCCTTATAACTTGCTAGATACTAGAGATACTAGAAAATAATATATATAGATAATATAGATGTCTCTATGCTCTACAACTTTCTAATACAAAGCTTTTTTACATATCTAATATTACGTAAGATATTCGCGATTTTGAGTTCCCGAGGTGGAGACCCATTTGCCAGCCTAGAGGCAAAGCGGATCACACATAGCCTAGTGGATCATATAACATATATTAAAGGTTTTAAGATGAGTGTTATAATTGTTGTCTTGATTGCATGCAAAGCTATCTTCACATACCATGAAAGAAGTGCTCAAGGTTTGGTACGGCCACTCAATGCCCACAGAATGCACGGCCCATAAGCATGCACACCGGCCAACGTAGAGTCATACTATGCGTCACTTCCCTCTCTATTCCCTTCAATTGCAAAACCCCAACTTATATAAGAGAACGAAAGTGGCCTCACATTATAAGACAAACTAAAGGAGTCTCTTTATTTAATTTTACTACAAATTACAGCGCTATAATTAGAGTATTAAAGTTTCTTTATTCACAACTTCAGAGTCTCTTTATTGACTCTTAACGTGCTTAAAGTTAGATATAACTAAATTATAAAGCAGAACCTATTAGCAACAAAATTCCAATCGCGAGCTTGAATGACTCTCAAGCAGCCACTGAAACTGATATCCCGCAACGCAATAGTTAGTGTTTGACTTAGTGGTCTTGCAATCCCGGTCGAGGTCGGGGTTAGATAGGAAAGACTTGTCGATAGAGGTTTCGTATCTTTCTATAAGCTTAATGCAGTTGTAGTAGTCACTTCTGTTAGGGAAGTAAGCATATATCAGTAGACTACTTGGCCTAGGATAGTAACTCGCTTTAAGCTCTACTGCCGTGACTAGCAACTGTCTGCTAAGACAATATAGTTGAATAGCGAGAAAGCTAGAAAGATAGACTAGAATTTGCAAAGAGCACTTGTTTCGTTAATGTGGAGAAAGTCAGTAAGAACAAAGATTTTGCTTTAGTGAGCTAAAAAGAATAGTACGCTTATATATTAGTACTGCCTCCAGCTGATGATTAGGGGTAGACAGTAAATAAGGCTTCTATTAATAATAAGGTCTAGGATAAATGTAGATAGGCCGCTGTCGAATCTAGTAGGCGCAGGGGTGCGTCAGTCCCGCCAAGACTGCATCCCGTCCCTCCAACACCGGTCTTATATTAAAAGCTTAGCCCTATGCCAATTAGTCGATACACAAAGACGCAATGCAATTTATCATAGTCGGGATTTTACAGCGTAGGCCCAGAACCGATCACGCAGCTTGGAAACCCTACCGAGGATTCTGGATCAGTTGCTAGCTCCCTGCAGATTTCAATATGAGGCCAGCCTCAGGGTCCACAACTTCGTGTAGTGGACTGCTATATGCCAGAACGCAAACACCTTCCTAATCTCTGCTCGGGGAGCCGCAAGGGCACCACGCAAAGCCTTTGCTTACGACTTCAACTCAGCTCGTGCGACCTCTCGTCGAAATGGTGTATGTCATACAGGACAACAAGGCTGGTTTTCTTGGCATGCCGAAAACTGGGATGGCTTACTTACCCCGCACTACTGTCAATTTACAACCCCTTGGCAAGTAAGGAGAGTATTGTAAAGGCTTTCATAGAACTAGCAAAAGGAATACAGCGATGAGCGCTACGGAATTATTACATGCTCACTTGCGTTAGTGTGTTCTGCGCATTGTTAACGATCCCGAGCATTCTAGATATCATAGGTAACTTTCTATATTAAAACCCAATCTCGTTCTCCTCGTTCACATAACCCTTTTCGTATATCCTGCTATAGAAAGTGGAGGTGGGGTATGGGATTTTATTGGCTGACTGCGGTAAGTAACGATGGATCATGAGAGCAAGACTGTATTGACCTTGTATTGGACATGCCGCGTGGTCTGTGCTTTCTGAGGCTGAAAGCACGGTCACCTTGGAACAGTGTCCGTCGCGATTGCCTGGACTATCGAAATCTCACCGGTCCAGTCATCTATCTCAGTCTGCATTCCCAAAGCTTATACGAATTCAAAGTGCGAGGTTCTATATTTCTTTCAACCGGTCATCGCGGAACATATAAGCACCCTTTTTCGCAGCAAGATGCTCCAATTTAGTGGGGCAGAATGAGACACCCACAACAGAAGGGAGCATGTGATTCCAAGCCACCAATACTCTACCTGGATAGAGAAGGAATACATCGATGAAGTCCACGGTAAGCATCATTGAGTCCGCACGCACGAAGTAGGATATTAGTTACTAACTCCTACAGCGTTAACGCTACCTGCATATATTCTGAACATCCTACCACCTATTCGTCCAATCAAGTAGAACCTCATCCGTGAACATCATCTATAGCGCATTTCATGTTCATTACCTTTGTACGATTTTTTAGACTTGACAGAAAGCAGAAAAGGACAACAATTTGAACTAGTTACCAAGCGTCCTTTGAAATGGCTTCTCAACCCAATCAACCCTATTTCGGCAATATTGCCAACACTCTCATAGAAGGGCAGTCTCAATTGCAAAGAGTACTAGCTCAAGGCAGTTTGTCCACAGAGCAAGAGATTGACTTCCGCACGAACTTCGCCTCGCTCCTTATCCAAGAATACGAACGCGGAGCCCGCGGCAACGTCCAGTACCTCCGCACTGCGATCGAGCATCATGAAGCAATCTTGCGACGGCTCCAACAAACCTCCCCCAAGCGTCCCGAACACCTCACTCGGCTTTCGTATACATGGCTGTCCGAGTATTTGGCGACGGAGTCGAGGAGTGCGCTAGATGAAGCTGTCCGTACCGGGCGATTAGCCCTTGAGGAAGCGACTCTCGCGTCTCTAGACAAGGCTGATATACATCTGTACCGGGAGATCTTGAATAATTGTGGTGTTGCATTGTCGTATCGATCTGAAGATACGGGTGTCAAGGTTGCTCGCTCGAGAAGCACTGGGCAGGGCAATGAGATCGGTGTAACAGTGGAAGCTGATCTCAACGAGTCCGTTGAATGCGCCAAGAGACTTAAGAATTACACAGTGGGAGATCTACCTGCGTATACAGGCGCAATCTCCAACCTTTCTTCTCGGCTTATGAGACGGTACGCCCTGACGGACAACGAAGCAGACCAAGCAGAAGCGGTACAGTTGATTCAAGAACTACAGCGTATATCTCAACCAGGGTCGATAGAGAGAGCGAGAGCGATTACGCTGCTTTCGCAACTTGCGGTGGATAAGTTCAATAAGAAAGACACGTTGGAGACTCTCGATGACGCGTTGAAGAAGTTGAAGAGGTCTATTACTGGTCTTCCGGATACATTTGAGAGAAAACTGGACATTTATAAACAGACATCCAACCTCTACAAACGTCGGTACAAGAAGACCAAGGACGAGGCGGATTTTCATTTTGCGGTTCAATATTCAGAGTCGTTACTACGGACGGTTCGTCTTTCCCATTCAGTGTTTGGCACCTATTTGTTCAACCATCTACACCTTCTCCGAGAATATACGAACACTGTGCGTTCGCTTCGGCAAGTCGAAAAAGCCGTATTGACGGCCGGGCAGTATGTCACAAACCTGCGCAAGGACAGCATCAAGCAGCTTGATTGTCGTATCCTTTACGGCGACATCCTTGGTCGCACATACATTTTATCGCAAAGACTCGAAGATTTTGCAAAGGCCATGGATTACATCCAACAGTGTGGCTACAGCTGGAACAGCGAGTCCGAAAAGTCAGGAGATAGACCTCCAGTGGACTCACAACTCATCCACAGTCTCGCTAGCAGAGCGCGGCAATTATTGCAAGCATCGGCTAGTCAGACCAAAGATAGAGGGATGCAGACAATCTATGAGTATATTTGTAAGCAGTGCCAATCAGCTAATTTCATTAACGACCTGCTTCGGATCGATAAATGGTTTCTCGAACTTGTCAAAGTATACGCCGAAGCTTCATTCGCCAGAGAGTCTCTCACTAATGCGCAAGCGCATGTCAGAGCGAATGAGGCGCATGCAAAGAATGAAAAAGAACTTCAAGAAAGGTTGTCACGGTCGCGGTGGAGGTCAAGCAACTACACGACTGAATTAGGGGTGCGATCGCTGGCCATCGACCCCACGAACAAAAGGATCATTCTCGACTTGAGCAGTATGATGGAAGGTATATTCGGCTTTGATCCGTTCAAGCCAGCGATGTCACATTCTGAGTTCGTCGCCAAAAATCAACAGATTGAAGCAGAGAGCATTGCAAAAGCGAAGGCGAAAGGCCAGCACCCGAACCCAAAACTCTGCTATATGTGCAGGTACATCCAAATCCTGAAGCCAACGACTGCAAACTCGAGTACAAGTCCTCATAGCCGACCAAGGTTCGAGTGGAATGACAAGCTATATTTGCCATTTGGGAATTGGAATCAGCTAAGGCTACGGACCAATTGTTCAATCTGTAGACTCATCCTCTCTTTGATCGTATCCGATCAGAGAAGCAACAATCTGCATCCACGCCTTCGAGCGATCGATGTAGAGATACAGGGAACGCATCTAAACCCAGTTCAGCTATCCACGGGCGAAACGGTTCTGCAAGTCGAGTATGGCATGCGTCCTGTTGGACAGTTGAGAATGGTCTCTAATCTTAACTATTCACAGGCGTTGCGCCAGGGATGGGAAGACGACAGGCGTTTGCAATTTGCATTTGGTGAAACGCCTGTCTACCAGAACGAGATGCTGCAAAACCTCGATGTGGTGCTTCCTCAGAAGGAAAGCAACCAGCAGATCAATGTTGGCGCACTTAGAGTCTGGCTCAAGGACTGCGACAACAATCATGGTGAGATTTGCAACAAGAGTTTCCGCGGGAGCGCGACCAATGCTCGTCCCGCTGACGATGTACCATTGATTCTCATTGACGTCGTGCGCTTGTATCTCGTAGAGAGCACCTCCAACGAGAAATATTTTGCACTGAGCTATGTCTGGGGTAAGGTCGACATGCTGCCTACCCTAACTGAAAATTTCGAGGCTAGAAAGGAACCCGGTGGTTTAACTGGGCTTCAATTTCCGAAGACAATGTCCGACGCTATTCAGCTGGTGAGATCGCTTGGCGAGACTTACCTTTGGATTGATGCTCTGTGCATTGTGCAGAATGACAAGATACAGAAGGCTCGTGATCTTGCAAACATGGATGCGGTCTACACCAAAGCCTTCGCGACAATCGTTGCCATGGATGGCACAAGTGCAGATGCTGGACTTCCTGGGGTCAGACCAAAAACGAGGTCGCCCCAGAAGGTCGAAACACTGGTTATCAAACCTGGCTCGAAGGACTTGGACTATGACCCTGACGCCAGCGATGACAACAATGTTGCGATCAACTTGGTAGCCACGCCGCCAGAACTCCATCTCGCTCTTGAATGTTCGCCGTGGGACAGCCGTGGTTGGACGTTCCAAGAACGCCTGCTTTCGCGTCGGTGTATCTACTTCTCCCTGAATTACCTATATTTTCAGTGTGGCCAGCGCAGTCGCGTCTTATCAGAATGTGGTATCAACGAGCAGATGCGTGGCGAAGACGACAATGACGATGACGAACATGAAGGTCGTTGGCGAAAAACCCCGATCATTACTGCGCTCGACAACCCTCTTTATAACCTCGCGCGTTCGCTACTAGAACTTCCAGCTGAATCAAAACGAGCAGAAACTTTCAGAGCATATAGTACGCTTGTGGAGAAGTATACGCGTCGGCAGCTCACGTACGATTCGGATATCATCAACGCTTTCCTGGGTACTTTCAAAGCGCTCGAGACTTTCCAAGGCCAAATCCTCTGTGGCCTTCCTCTACCAACGCTCGACCTGGCACTTCTTTGGACGCCATGTGGACGAGTACCGCGCCGTGGTCACGGCCTCTATGATGGTGCTGGTGCCCTTGCACTTCCCGGGCGAGCAAGGCAAGAAGGCCGGCAACGACTTGGTCAGGCATTGGTGACGAATCGAGGGACTGTTCTTGATGTCTATGGTCCATCTGCGGTTCAGACATTCGATGAATCAGTCGATAGACAGTTCCCGAGCTGGTCGTGGGTAGGCTGGAAAGGGTCGGTGGAGTACCGGTTCTTTGCGGATGCGCTTGCCAAAGAGCCGCTTCCAACGCCGTTGGTCTCGGAGTATGCAATGGTTCTCGATGGTGAAGATGGGAAAGAGCTCCTTATCATCAAAGACCGTGTGCAGGAGAGGAAGCCTATACCTGAATCGCAAAGTTCTGCAGCACCCGCGACCGTCGCCCACAGCACAAAAACGATTACAGCGGAACTGGGAGCCCTGAATGTATCCGACTCGCAAGAACAAGCCTCCTCATGGAGTCTCACCCCAACTCTCCCGAACGTCCTCCAATTCCGCGCCACCACCGTTCCCCTCACCGCCTTCACCATCTCCCCAACCCATGAATACATTTCCCTCTCCTCACACATCCACGCCACGACTAACCAAGCCGTGCGCCCTATCTTGGACCGCGCCGGCAAGCGTTGCGGCCTGTGGTGGGAGCAAGCAGGCTACGTCTATGTTGGTCGCGGCGTTTCCCCGGAAGCAGAAAAGAACATGATGTTTGTCGGGATTAGTCGGTGCGAGGATACGTTTAAGGCGCGCGAAGGGCCGAAGAGGGTAGAGGGCGAGATTGAGATTTTTGATGGAGGGGTTTATGGGAAGGTGGGAAGAGGGAGTGGGCTTGTTAATGTGGTAGTTGTGGATGGGGATATGGGCCACGAGTATGCGGAGAGGGTTACTGTAGCGAGGATTCATATTAAGGCTTGGGAAGAGGCGAGACCGGAGATGAGGATGATTAGAATGGCTTGAAGGGATATTGATTGGGCGTGTGGGGACGATTAGATGGCTTGATATTTCAGTGTAGGCAATAAAGGGTGGACGGAGTCGTATTATTCATGGTATGTTAGGGAATTACTACACCTTAGATAGCGATCTTCCGCGTCTATATTGAATGGGGC
Organism: Curvularia verruculosa; assembly: GCA_036172615.1. NCBI lineage: Eukaryota > Fungi > Ascomycota > Dothideomycetes > Pleosporales > Pleosporaceae > Curvularia > Curvularia verruculosa. The sequence continues at coordinate 7,036 of JAWDHC010000497.1, forward strand.
CTGCTCGTAATGTTTATAAAAAATAATCCACTACACGCGTATAGTGTATATTAAACGTGTTGCTAACAAGAGAAAAGCTAAATCGTAACTATAACTTGAATTAATAGATAACATACCCCACGGGTTGCCCGCCCACCCTAGCTATTGCCCTCACCAAACCCCCCTCTCCCTAATATCGCAACAATAATACTATTTAGAGTCTTCTACTCGATATTAGATATAGATTACTCTTTAAACTTTCAAATGAGACGTAAAACGTTTTAAAATCATAGCTATTTTTAAGCTTTTTATAAAATATTTAATACATGACGCGCTAAATAGACATTCCTAGCCTAAATTAAAGAATCTCACTAATTTTAAGAGAAACTTAGTTATTAAATATATATTTAAGCTAATTATATACAAATTCCTCTGTGAACTTATAAATATTGAGAGGGTGTAGGAGGTGCGAGGCCACGATGTCTGCTTGGCAGTCAAATATCGCCAAACACTGCAGCCAATCGGGTGGACGCAGTCGAGATATGATTGGAAAGCTTCAAAAACTAAGACATATTGTGTGGTGTAAGGTGTCTCCTTAACCTGCAGTGAAGCAGTGATCTATACACATAGACCATGTGACTCAAAGTCAAATGACTGGGAGCCAGGCAGTCAGCGCTGAGTGCTCTCGCATTCAGTACACTGTCACAATATATTCTATATGTTAGAGATCTAAGCTAGTCAGCTGATATCAGATCTTTAACAGAATCCGGGTGCTCGATCATACCCGGATTCTATCACTAGTCCACCAAGACTGTGATAAATAACTGTGATATCGATCAACCGATGAACAGCTATTTAATCGATCAATAGATATATAGATTACGCAAGCTGTCCCTTAGCAGATTCTTCTAGAATCTAATATAGCCAAATATATATAGTAGTAGTTCAGCCAAGTAGATTGAGCCAGAGGAAGCCTAACAGGCGACTGGACAGGCAACTATCATGTCAGCTGGACAGTCAATCAGATCACAGTTTTATCATTATTCGATTTCCTCTCCCCTAGCATTTACCTGATGAGCGCTTAGATCTATCGATCAAAGCTACCTCTGATATATATATATCAAGCAGCTCCGCTCCTCGAAAGTCTCCCCCCTTTAACAAATATCCTCAACTACGTCTCGGTACAGCGAAACAGTAGATGCAGGAATCCTTCCTCTCTCTAATGCGGACTGTTCGCGGCTGCACCTCCACCCAGAGATAACGAAGACGGCTTCATCAAAATGAGCGAAATCAATGATCGGTTTGATCTGGGAAGCCACTGTGTCCCGGCCAATACTAATCATATAGGCTTGATACTCCGGCTCAATAGGGTTGTGTACAACTCGGAACGTGGACTTGTAGACGGCCGGTTGGAAGCATCTGTCCTCGCCTGCTATCTCTGATCTTGGGCTATCTAGGCGATGGGGAAATCCCCATATAAGTTCGATTTGATCCCCTGGCTTGTACTCTATTTTTGCACTTATGCTAGTGCCATCAATGTTTTTGGAATGCCGAAATCTTTCCCATACGCGGACTAACTGGTTAAGATAACGTATCCAGATGCGGTTTTCTGAGCATGCCGATGGATCAAAGACCACTATAGGCTCAAGTGTGTGCAATCCTCTCCGAGAAATGTGAGGCGGAAGCGCTTCACCCATATCGCGGCACAGCGACCTCAAACAAGTGAACTGTGCATCAAGGGATTCAAGCTCTTCCAAACCGTACATGTGGACTGGCTGGTCCAGGTATGTGGGATTGTCCCGATCAGGAAATATATCTGTGAGATACCATCTCAGGTGAGTTCCGAAATCGCGGGCTTTTATATAGCTGCGCACAGAGATACCTAGTGAAAGTGTTGCTATAGGGAGGGCAATGTCACTGCCATCACTGCGGCAACCAAATGACACAGTACCAATATCTTCAGTGCACCATCTCTCGTTAGAATTGTCGTGAGCGCTTTTGGACAAGGACACACATCCAAGCCAATGACATTCCAAGTCACAAATGAGTCGCCTTCCCATCTGAATCTGTCCCGAATCCCGATAAGATATTCGGGTGGGCTGGGCGAGGATGTATATGCCGTATTCTTCTTCGAGATCGTAGTCTGTCAACAGCAAACAGCTGTTGCGGCCTATTTGCATTGTGATCGCACTAATTCGTGCCTGCAAAGCGGGATGACCGTCGTATGGGATAAGTATATCTCCGGGAAGAAGTTCGTATGCCGTCAACGAATGGAATTTCAGCACGCCATTTGCACTAATAGAAACCGGCCTATTGGATCCACTACGTCCAACAGGCGCGGGCAGCCCCGTGGTCCGTCCAAGGTCAAAAAGTGAAGGAGGACACCATTCCCAAGGCGCACAGAAATCGAATCGAGTCACTTGTCCATGGAGAACGTCCAGAAAGTCAATTTCTGCACAATGAGCGAGAATTGCGATAGTGATTTCGCGATCCGTCTTATGGGCGAGTGCCTTGTCACACATAAGGCCTGCTATGACGAGTTGGTCTCGTGGCCATGCTGTTGATCGTGTCCGCAACATACGCGTCAATCTAGAGAAACTCATAACAGAATCATCATCATCTTGGGGCCGCAGAAGCCGAATAATGTCGGTGGCAAGCAAGTGTGCCATGCTCGGGGCGTGTTTCTGAGGATCGGAGATCATCTTATAGGCGTCACCGTCAAGTGACGGGTATATGCTTACATCCCGTGCTAAAATATCATCGTCTAGGTCCTTGATAAGTGGAGGTCCGGTCATATTATTAGGATCTCCAAAAAGCACTTTTACAGGATGCTTACGGCTGGCCCAAAGCTCTGCCGCTGTCCAGCCTCGTGTGAACCAAGATGAGAGGACCAAAGCAACCGCGGGCGTACCGTTTTCGGTCCACGGAACCTTGGTCAGTGCAAGATCATGCACCACAGTAACACTTGCTCTCCGGAATGTTTCGATAATATTATTAATGGCAATGCTGCGAGCTTCCCGCTCTGTAGGGATGCACACGGTGTCCCACCACAACCTCGAACAATCCAAACGCATGGCTATGTTAGCAAAGTAGTTGAATAAACACTGATTGACAAGGCCAGGATCTTTGTTGCCACCACCCGTACCATCAGACCACACGTGAGAGAGCGCCATGTAGCCTTCGGTATGCTCGTTATCTATATCGTACAGTCTCGGCTCGTAGGTTGTTTGAAGCTCGTTGCTACTTTTGGGGAGACTCCAGGATGTATTACGCCACTTCTGGTAATAGTTTGGACGATAAACATGGTTGAGAAAGTCGATGGGAAATTTGGTCTGCGCCTGACAGTCCCCCGTGCGACAACGATGTGTCTGTGGCACAACGGTAGTATTTAATCTACTCAGTAAGCAATTCTGGTCGGTGCAGCTTTCATGGTTGGATGACGGCTCTGACTGATTCATTGACACGAACTGCAGCATGCCTTGCTCGACTAGATGAGGAACATCTGCCAGTCCTCGAGGCGATTGAAAGGACAAGTTCCAGATTCGGTTGGGACACAACAAGTGGTCAGCAAAACTGGCTTGGAGCGCTCTCGAGGCGAGCTCGACATGACCAGGATTCCAGAGTATTGAGAGGTTATCCGTGTAGTTCCAATTGCCGTATGAAAGCCGGTGCATCCAGGAGTATAGATCGACAATGCCTCGAATATCCATGCAGTACGATCTCTGAAGCGCTATTGCCTTCTTGTCCTTGTAATGAGATACGCCAGAACCCTGTGAATGAGAACGGAGTATACGTGTCAACGATTCCGATTCGGAGAAGACACACATGAACTCTTGTCCTAGACACCCAAGGGCAGTGATGATGAAGTCCCGGAAAGATTTCCAGCTACATTGCGGCGCAGTCTCGTCAAACATTCGCCGCCGCGCTCGACAATCAGCCGAAGGGCATGGTACGAGATTCATATCGACACAGCTGACGAAGAAGAAAATAAATACCATCTTTCCCATGCAGAATCTCCCGATTACGTTACTAACACCCTCGGGCAAGTTCTCTCTGTCGCCCGGCGCCCAAGATTTTCTATGACTTCATAATAGCTCATGTCCATAACATCAACAAGTTTTAGTTTTCCTGCATTTCTGCATTCCTCTTCATTATCCTCTACGGTCTTCTCATCGAACCGAGGGCATAAGGACGTCGAAGGACCGAGGGTTCTGACAAGGCTCTCCTGGGGCAAAACCCAAAGGAAATCTTGTAAAAAGCACACCATAGGTTTGTTAAATGTGGTATGCTGCTTCTCGGTAAGCGAGATATCATAGTAGCCCGTGCCTTCGTAACACATGATTCAAGCGAGCTTCATAGGAGTGTCGTGTTAGCATTAAAAAATGACCGAAACTGCGAAAATTACCCCTCACCAGTGATTTGCGTGAATGCTTGGCGATTTACAATCTGCTAACGTGAACAGCAACCGAGCGGCCAGGATAACCGAGAGGCCACCCTTGTCAAGATTCTACATACCTCAACTTTCAACCGGCACGTCTCAACAACCTGATATTGAATTGCTTTCTCGTGAAGAGCGAACTATCTTAGCTATCCAAGCAATGAAATCCAATCCTTCTCTAAGCCAGAATCGCGCTGCTGCTATCTATGATGTTCCACGAACCACTCTTCGCGCGCGACACGCTAGAACATCATGACGTAATACACAACCCAAGCCATTAACACTTACTATCCGTGCCAAGGCGTAGCTTATGACTAAGCTACGTCAGCTGCGCTGACACTCGCCGCAGGCGAGTGCCGACGCTCAATACGATATTACCTTCAATACGATATTTTTTTGTAACTCTACTACTTTGATCCCCCCTTACAGCCCCCACAATGGCTCAATTACAAACCTCAATTAATAATCGCATTGCAGAGATCTTAGAGTCTATTAAGGATGTCGCAAAGCCAAATTTTAAGCAGCTTGCGCGTGAACACGGTGTTCTATACTAGCGATTGCTCGCCCAATCAAAGAGCCGCCCAACACACTCTAAACGCCCTTCTAGCACATATAAGCTAGCTAAGACGTAAGACTAAGCACTATACGATTATATCGCACGCCTTAATAAACTTAGCGTTTGTGTACAGCTGCCTATAATTGTGTCGTGTGCCAATTATCTTCTTCAACAAGCTCATAATAGT
>JAWDHC010000498.1:0-12163 GCA_036172615.1 Curvularia verruculosa
GTAGTAGTAGTAGTAGTAGTAGTAGTAGTAGTAGTAGTAGTAGTAGTAGTAGTGGAGGAGGAGGAGGAGCGCGGGGGGCGGCGTGCTTAGTAGATGGACGGGTGGATGGGTGAGCGACGTCATGGGCGGTAGATCTAGTCAAGGGTATATGCGGTGGAAATAGAAGGAGAGCACAGGGAACAGTGGGGGAACGGGAAAGAAGTGCATCAACGGCTCCAGGCAAGACTATTGGTGGAGAATACGGTCGTCTAGAAAGGTGCGTTTCAATTCTCTCTGGGATGACAGGATACACTCCAATGATTCCCTCGCGGAGCACAGCACAGCCCAATATCTAACCCCCAAGTCTCTTGTCTCCCTGGGCAGAATAATACCAAGAACGGAAGTAAAGAGAGAGAAAAAAGTAACGTTCAACATGGACTGTGCGAAGCGCCTCCCCCGATCCATGGGTGAGTTGCGGAACTAAAGTACCATGGTACCCGGCTTGCGTCTTGACAGTATCAGGTACGCTTTGCGATTTAGAAAATCGGGACGAGCCCAGTAACCGGGTTGTATTGTTTTTTCGGCGCTCAGATAAAGTTTGGCGCCAGGACGTGTCAATCCAAGATGACATTTGGACCTATGACAGCTCACGGCACAAGCAGTGGGCACGGCAGCGGACGGATGCGTCCGACTAGCTACACACCTTCTAACCTCTGGAAAACGCGAAAAAGGAAGTGGAAACACTAGATACGGTCTGGATGTGCTGATGGACGGGTGACGGATATGTAAGTATGGTTTAGCATCCAAATCCGGAGGAAGCCGCAGACGGCTGGGACGTCAGTCTGACAGAGACCGGATAAAAAAAATAAAAACAAAAAAAAGCCAAGTTCCAACGTCCAAGAGTTGCAACTGGGATGACCGCTGCGAAAGGGTGCGCGTCAGTATACGTAGAACAAGACACGTCAAGGGAATGACACAGCGCCAACCAGCAGCTGACAGAATGTTATGCCGTCATGTCAAGGACTGCAACATCGTGACGACAGATCTTTATCGGAGATTGGTGTTTTCTGCTGTGATTTAAGATGTTCATGTGACTTGGTAAACCAAAGTACGAGTGCAGTAGTGTAGCAGTCGCGGCCTTAGTGCCATTGTGCGCTAGTCTATTCTTTTGGTCTTACTTGGGCGTCGTAGTGCGTAGTGTGCTCAAGATACTGCTTTGAGACTGTTGCGCAAGCCTTAGTGGTGAGTAGTGTAATTCCGGGAGACGCCGGTTGGCTTTGATACTGTCCAGAACCCTAGGACATTGTCAGCATGGCAAACTCCACAGACTGTAATAGGCATAGGAACCCCATAGACTGTAACAGGAACAAGCCCGCAAAGTATTAGTATCTTACCAATCAGCATTGACAAATCTGACAGACTTGCCGCCCGTCTTGGCAATTTCCTTCTGGATCTTGGTGGCAGCAAGACCGCCGCCTGTGCCACCGCCTCTTGCGTTTACTGTACCGAGAATAACGTGCGTAACTGTCCGCCGGCCTAAGGCGATGGAATGCGTAGCTCCGTGTGTGGCTAGTATCTGCTTCAGTTTGTGGTCTGAGACCAGTGGAGCAGTGGAGCCATTGAGATAGAAACAGAGGCCTGCAAATAGTTGCTTCTCCACAGTTGTCGGCGCATCTTCACATGCATTGCTATGGGAGGTTGGGTCTGACTCTGGGAGCAAGTCAGATTTGTGTGTACTCCGATTGGCAGTAGGGAGACGGGCGTACCTTGCACGCATGTCTGCCCGTCATGATCATCTTCTGTGCGTTTCGGCGGTTTCTTGCCCCGGTCCTTGTCCGTCTTGTTCGCACCCCAGACTTCAGCAAGACTTCTTTGTCCATCAGACCTGAGGCTATTGATGTAGTTGTCGCTGCCAGCACCAACCGTGTCTGCAACCCTCTTGCCACCGTGCAGACCACCTTTGAATTGCTCACCCAACTTGAGGTTGCGTGAGGCGCGCCATGAGATCGAGCTAGCGAGGCGATTCTCAGCCCGCTGGTGACCTGTACTGGAGCTGTTCCAGGGGTCGAAAAAGATGCGACTGGGGGGCGCCGGCAGTCGTGAGGCGGACGCAGCAGCTCCGGGCGGAATAGTTACGCGCGATCGGCTGCCAGCATTATTGCCGGCATCACACGAAGAGGGAGCCGGGGTAGTCGGGTCGTCGTCGAGATCCATCCGATACTGGATAGTGCAGTGCGTCGCGTACAGCAGCTTGTCAAACGCCTGTGGAGAAAGGGCTGCAGTCAATGATGATGATGTTGCAACGGCCATCCCTTTCGAGATGGGGCTGCAGGTGTAGCGGGTCGCCTTAGCCTGGCTGGCTGGACTTTTTGGGCTACACATGCATGTGGGAACGAATACGCTGCATTGTGTGGGTGACGACAAAACAAACTTTGGCCTGCAAGGGTCTTGAGTCGCAGTGTCGTCCGATGGCTACAAAACAAACTTTGTGTCCCCAAACGGTTGTGTTATCGTGAGGTGCACCCACTCGTCCTTGGCACCCAACTGCGAGGCTGTATGCTTTAGGAAGGCCGGCCGCCGGATCGCCATGCCGGCTAGGCACAAAGAGGCAGTGTTAAGGGAGGTAGGTTCATAGTGGTAGATATCTTTTGATTACTCGAAACGTGCTCGAGTCGATTGCAGCGTTACGCTAAACCCTTTGCCATGTGTGAAGCCTGCCCCAGCCTTGAATCAGGTTTTGCGCCTCCCTGTAAATGTACATTGTGCAAACAAAAAAAGTAATATAGCCAACCCCCAAAACAAATATATGTTACTGCGCCATTACGATGCACCCTGTTCCTGAACACCATGCTTTATCCATCGTAGCCACATGATTCCTTGCGTACTAACACAAAAGGAGGAAGAGAAGAAAAATTTTGATCCGCAAAGGATGATGATGCTTCTGATAACGCCCGCTAGACCCAGAGGCCGTGGAAACAGGACCGCAGTCATTGCCTCGGCCAATATTCCCATGCCCCGTAAAAAAAGAAAGCAAAAGAGCCGACCAAATAACGAAATGAGTCAACAAAAAACAAACGACACGCAACCTGTGTGCTGTGCTGTTCAGCGTAGGCTGCCTCCTTGCATAGTGGTAGTGGATGGCGTACGCTTTCGCTCCGGACAAGATGATGGTTGCTGACACGTGAACCGACTGGTTTTGGTCGTGAAGTTCGTAATGAAGTCGTAGGCGGCGTGTGAATCGCCTAGCTTTGGCCAATAGCCGTCCTCTTGCCGACTGAAGTCTCGTACATCAACCGGTGCTTCTTCATCTCGTCGGCGTCAAAGGGCATGGTATCGCTGCCCTTTCTGCTGGATAGAGAAGCGGTGCTGCCATTACCGAACCTGAGGCTGGCTAGCGACCGGGCTTTTTTGAGTGATTTTTTGCCAGCATTGTCGCCAGTCTGAGGGACAAGGTCGGCAGCGTCTCGCTCTTTGATCCGCGTGATCTCTTCGACCTCTGGTCGGGGCTTTACACGCATGCGTCGAAATTCGCGGGTGATCCTCTCCAACTTGCTCGGGCCTTTGACGGATGGGGCATAGTTTGCAGTGGGCTCGAGCGCAGGATTCTCGTGGAGGCTCGAGCCGATGCTTGGCCTGGGCTCCGATCCAAAGCTTACACCAGAGTCGTGCTTCTTCTCTTTGCCAGGGCCGTTCAGGTAGCGATCAAACGACTCGGGGCCATGGGTTGAAATGCAGTCTTGAATCATGCTCTGGGCCAGCCGGAGGTACTTGTCGACGACCCTTTGAACAGAGGGCCAGCCAGTGGCGTCTTCTGGGCGTTTGTCCCGGTTGATCAAGGGGAGCAGCACTTCGGGACCCCTGCGCTGTACCTGGCTGATCATGTCGAAGAAAACGCGGCGCTCTTCTTTCAGAGTCTCATGATCCAGAAAGCGCGAGGGGAGCCTCATCTCGCTATGAACAGGCGGGAAGAGGGTGTTGAGATAGCTGATGCAGTTGAGTTTATTAAACTCGTCGTCTGAGAGATGGTTGATCATGATCTGCGATTTCTTGTCAGCACACATACTAAGCAAACAAGACGGAAAAGTGCATGTAGAAGATGAATGCTTACCCATCGACGGAGACCTAGCCAGATCTGTGCGTAGTAGGACTCGGCTTTGCGGTTCTTGCCCTCGAGGTTGTTGATCCATAGAGCAATACCCGGTGCTGTCTCGGCGACACGAGCCATGTCAGCTTCCCACGTGTCTCGGTAAACATTGAGAGCTTCAAAAGTGGTAAGCATCTCCCGCCGCCGCCTAGTCTCAAGGTCTTTGAGGTAGTCGAGGGCAGTCAGTGCCTGGCTCCAGTCCACGTCACAAGGCTCGGGCGTGAAGGTCCTGGTGACAAAGTTGACAATGAAAGCGGGGGGTAGGGCGCTTGTTCGGGTGGGCAGGGCCTTGAGCTGGCTCATCAGGGAGGAAGTGAAGGTCATGGAGGCAGCGTCGGTGCTATTCCAGGCAAAGTGACCATTGACGGGGGAGGTACTTCCGGACCTAGAGACGGCCTTGGGCATGGGGTGAGCTCGGTCCACGCGGTTCAGTTCGTACATTGTCTTGAGAGGAATGTCATAGCTGCCAGGGTATTGCAATACGTGCTCGAGAATGTAGGCCATGGAGGAGGAATGGTTGGACTCGTCCGAGGCGTTGCGTGAATGACTACTGGGAGCCATGGCGGGACCTTTGTAGTAGTTTGTGACGATCGGTGAGCGTGTCGAAGGCGCCCTTTGTTTTTGACAGATGGCGACGCCGCAACACTAGAGTGCGTGTCGCAGCGCAGTCGGGGCTGCAGTAGCTAGGGTGGCTAGTTACTGGTGGGTGCCGCGAAGCGTAGCTGAGTGGGCGTAGTGTTGATGGTGGGGTGGCCAGGTGGTGGTGGTGATGGGAAGTAAGGACCGCGGCAGCCGGGAGCGGAGCCTAGGAAAAGGAAAGAGTAGAGATGGAGGTGGTGGGGTTGGGAGAGAAGACGAAGAAGCAAGCCTGGGGCCTGGTGACGAATGTGTCGGGGTAGCGGTAGTAGTGGTGGTGGTGGTAATAGTGGGTTGTTGTTGTTGTTGTTGTTGTTGTTATTGTTGTGGTTTGTTGGTGGTGGTCGGGCGGTTATGGATGGGCAAGTAGGCGCCAATGATGGGTGTACCGCAGATGGCGTCTAGAGAAGTGTTACCAGGCACAGCGTGGGCGCGAGGACGACAAATAAGAGGCAGATGCAACGTCTGACGAGTCGAGTCGAGATGGACAAGTCGAGGTGGAATGGGGGAAGGCGACGACTAGTAAGACGGAGAAGGCAGCGGGCAGATACGGATAGGTATAGTCGTACAGAAAGGGTTTTTGCGTTTGTTCTAGTCGACGGGCCCGTGATGGTCGCGCCTGCCTTGCATAGCAGTGGCGTCAATGACACAGTGGGGGGTTCCAGCTTCCCCGAGCGCTAGGCCGAATCCGCTGCGCGTGCCGATTTTGCCCCGGCCCAGTGAGCAGCCACCATGCCCTGTCTGCATCCTCCTCCTACACGCATCCAGAGCCTCCCCTGTCCCGCGATACGATACTTGGCCATCATCCATCCGCCCATGTCGACTGCCATGCTCGCCCACCCGCCCCTCGCCGTCCTCGCCATGTCGCCTTGTCGCCGTTGCCATCCATCAGCGCCCAAATGCGCAGGTGCAAGCGTAATCAACGCCTTTGGCACCGGTTCAGCGCCAAGTGGCTTTCCAACAGGGTCCGCCGTTCCGGCTGGATAGAGCCTCCGCCACCCGAGTCATGCCCATGTATGCCCAACTGCTCCGAGTCGACGCAAGCTCAAACTACTGTTTTGGCCGTTTCTACTCTCTTTGTCGCTCTAGCTTCCCCGTCGCCTCCGCATCCGACCTGGTCGTCTTAGCCCTGCTGCAGCACCTTGCAGCATACAGACAGTACTACACATGCACCCTGCAACCCCTTCCTAAACCATCCACATGCCTACATACACATCCCACCACTCAGCGCCCGTCCTTTTTCTCTTCTTCTGCCAATCACAAAATCCAAAACCTCTTCACTTTTTACCGCACCACTTGCGTGCGCCGCTGAGGTGCCGACCATACCACAAACACTGCCCCTCGGACAACATGCTTCAAGCTGATGCCAATACATGCTCATCATAATCCTATAAACATTCGGATCTATTCCCTCGAGCCACTTGTCACAACGCTAAACGGCCGGGCCTAGGCCGTCTGTCATTGACCGTGGACCCTCAAGTCGACCCTCGTACCATGTCCTGCCAATAGCATCCTCCATGTCCACCATACCTGCAAAATGCCTGATCTGTCTGTACCTTGCAGGCATCGACCTGCAACCATGCGAACTCGTCACCAAACCCCTTCCGTGCTGCCCCTGTCTGAGAATGGGTCAAGGTGCTATCAGGCTAAGGGCAATCATTTTCACACCTAGTCTCCACCACATACGGCTCCTCTTACAAAAAAGCACCCCAGCATCGCCTGCTTTTGCAAGTTATGTACGTGACGCGTCGCACGTGTAATTTCCTTTGCGCCTTTCACACAGTTCGTTTTTTCTGGGGCTGCCTCTTCGGACCGAGTCTGATGGGCTTGTATGGGAGTTGCCGGCCAGCAAACAATACTTGCAATGCGCATTGTCAAAGTGTTTCGCCCCCTCCCTTTCATAGTCACAACGCAATGCAAAGGATTCTTGGTCCTCGTCGCCTCATTCGCACTGTTTTTGACCTTGGAACCCAATGCAGCCTGAGGGCAGCCCCGCATTTGCGCCCAGCTAGGGTCTATCTCGTTATACTACTACGTACATACATACATGTCGAGGGAGAACCTTCCATCCCTTCGCGAATCGGACGGCTCGAGGCCATGGCCCAATCAGCCGGCTTGTACCTGCATGGCGTACTTGCACCGGCTTTGTAGATCCGCCCAGTGGATGAGGTCAGTTCAGCCAAAATCTCGATCTCAGGATACGGTTATCGGGCTTGTTGCAAAGCACAAGCCCGGCGCAGAACGACGCACCCGGCCAAGGTTGCATGTTTGTATCGCTATGTGGCCCCGTTGTAATATTCTCCGGAGACGATCATGTGACGAACGCTCAACATGCTTTGCGTCTCGTCCCCACCCCAAACGTTCCCCCGTCTTTGGTTGGTCAGAGCTTCTAGCGTTGCCCCTCTCCTCTCCCTTTGGAGATACGCAATTGTCATAATAACTCCAAATCCTTCTTCTGTCGGGCATCATTTCGCAATACTGTCTACTAGCAGTCAGCCGGTCCAGGTGCAACCCGTTTTAAGCAAGCCGTAAACCGTATTTACCATGCATCGCATCGTCACAGAAAAACACACGCACTCACTCACACATACACACACATATACACCGGACTCGGATTCGCAATATTTCAAGTTACTGCGCATTGCAGAAAAAAACACACTAACTCTTAGGTCCCTTTGCTGAAAACACCATGTTGCCGTTGCCACGGAATCAGCCATAGCCACCACTGTCCCTCGATTGCCGCATTTCCCCACATTGTGAAAGGACGAGGGGCATTGCGCTCTGCTGTGTAGTGCCGGAGTTACATCCGGCGAAAAAAGGTACCAGACATTAGTTCTGCTGTCGTCACATATCATAGTTGATGTGTATTATCTAATTTCAGGGGGAGGCCATGATGGTGTCTTCCTCAAACGCTCCATGTGAACTCAACGTGGCTTAGCTTTTCTAGCTTGATTACCAACGAGGCAAAACTGTCCTTCGGCCGACTTACTGGTAGCGAGTGCGCTGCATGTCCTTTTGAGCTAGCAGCTTCTAGCGTGCTTAGTGCATATACCGTACGCCAAGTGCAGCTGAGCAGACCCTCCAAAGTAAAGAAAAAAAGAAAAAAAGAAGGGTTTTGGCCACGGCACTAGATGGGCTTCATGGCAAATACCGCGAATGAAGGTTGCATCTCTCAGGTCTTCGTCGTGCCTTCTAGACCCGCATCTCCACTAATACGGTCACCCATGGTCGCTGGATAGTATTCTACGGCAACTACACGTCACCAAGACCACGACCTGCGAGAGGTATACTGGATGTATCAGAGATGCTCACTTGAATGACCACGTGCCGAGTAACAGAGTGGGTTTCCGTGGGTTGGTAGTCCGAGGGGAGGAGTAGGAGCTGAGGAAGAGTCATCGCGCGCCCTATACAAGACATGCATGTCTGATTAGTCATATCATCCAGGTGGCTACCTTTCTACAAATATGTGTCAGAGAACACAGTGTATCCGGCACATCTACTGCACAGTGACTAATTTCTTGCCACCTCCTTTACACAATGGCGAAAAGCACACAGCTCGACTTTGTCACCGTTGACGTCTTTACCTCCACACCCTACCAAGGCAACCCACTAGCCGTTGTGCGCATACCCAGCGGTGGTACACTAACTCAGGAGCAGAAGCAAACTATTGCTCGCGAGTTCAATCTTTCTGAGACGACCTTTTTGCATGAAAATGCCGAGGGCGTGGATAGGCTAGTCTGGGATGTCGACATCTTCATGACGTCGCGGGAGCTGCCGTTCGCAGGGCACCCCACCGTGGGCACGGCATGTTATGTCCTGGGCAGAACTGCTCGCGCCCGTGGTCTTGAACATGGCACCATCGAAGCAGGCTTCAACTTGAAAGCTGGACCGGTACGGCTGCGATACGATATAGCAAAGGCGACAGCAAAGGCCTCGATACCCCACGACGTGTACGTTGATTCCTTTCTCGTGTTCGTGTGGTTGAAGGCCAAACACGCCCGTGTACGATTTCGGATGATGTGGTTGCTCTTCTCGGCCTTCTGGCTCAACAACGTGCTGTTCATGCCTCTGTTTCCATGTGTCAATTTCAACTTTGGTGTAACAATCCGTACATCCGGGCTAACCAGTTTAGTCATGTTCACGAGAAAAGATTCAGCAGAGAATCATTGTTTGGAGTACAGCCTCGGCTGGCAGAAGCTCACCAACAAGGAAAGCTCAAGGTCATCCAAGACTTCCCTATCGTGTCCATCGTCAAAGGCATGACGTTTGTTTTGGTCGAGTTGGAAAGCCTTGAAGCATTGAGCACTGTGTCCTTGGCCGGCCAGACCCTTTCCGTCGACGGCCTGGATGAGGGGTGGAACCAATCCTTTGTCGGCACGTACTTTTTCGTTAGAATGGGACAGAAGGACGACGGTGTAGTAGCAATAAGGACGCGTATGATCGAAGGTCCATTGGAAGATCCAGCCACTGGGAGCGCCGCCAGTGACCTCGCCGCCTATCTCTCACTGGAGAGTAAAGAATCTGGTAAAAAGTTCAAGTACGAGATCGTCCAAGGCGTGGAAATGGGAAGGAGAAGTGAGATCTTCATCGAGGTCGAGATGGGTGACAACGGCTCCATCTCGGAGCTCCATCTCGAAGGTGGCGTGGTCGAGGTTATGAAGGGGCAGTTGACCATCTGAAATGGTCTATGTGGCGCAAGCTAGGTCGTGAAAGGGTACCTGACCGGCCTGGAGGTCTGGAGGCCTGGATGTTGGCAGTTCCGAGAGAAAACGCGTGGCTGGAATGAAAGCAAGTAAGTGTGTTGGGAGCGGTCAAGCAAAAGAATTTACCAGCGCGTCACCCCTTTCTCTCAATCAACGTCAGTACCTGCGTCAGAGTGGCTCGGCTTGATGTGTTTTTTACGACCGACAGTTACAGATGCAGATCTACCTTGCCTTGAAAACTCACCTTGCCTCAGGCATGCTGGGGAAGCTGCCGTAACCGATCCCTATGGGGTAATTATCATTGATTCAGTAATCTCCTGCAAGGTACCAAAGGCACAAAACTTGTAGCGAGGTGTCAAGGTCATGTCTCAAGTCTTTTGTTTCCGGGGAAGCACGTTGTGCCAATACGGGAACAGCGGGAACAGCGGCAGGTGTTTGCTTGGAAGAGCTAAGAATCAAGCTAATGTGAAGAGGCTGCAGTGAAGAGTGTTAACAACACACGCAAGCCCAAGACATGCGAAGACCATGTTGCGACAAGAACGCATCCACAATGACGCTTGGCAGTGGGTAATGGCGCGAGGACAGAAAGCTTAGCGCCCTGGATTGCCTCCCAATAACGATGCTGAGATAAGGCCGACCAAGGCGGTCGGAACAGAGGTAGCCGTTGCTGGCTGTCGTGTCGTTGAGCGAAGCGCGACACTGGCTCCAAACCTGATGTACTGCACCAATGCATTGCAAAAAAGATGCCTTGCCGCCTTACTTCCAGGTACTTGACTATGATAGACTTTGGCGGATACAGCTACCTTACACCTGTCACCGGTCGCACAGCCTGTTCGGGTAGAGAGATGATAACAGAATCAACTACTAGCCACATTGGTGTTTTGGTTGGCATTTCTGAAGCGCCTCTTGGGTGAGGCTCAAGGAGGAGGCATGGGTCACATGTTGGTGTCTGAGAGGTGCGTGAACCAATTTCCACAATGTTGGATAATCACGCAAGGTTACGGTTATCAGAATGATCCAATGTACTTCTGCCGTGCATCCGGTTACTGTTGGGTATATGGTAAGGCATTATATGGGAGAGGAGGATAATATGCTCGAAATCGAGGGGGATCGGCAAAAGTGGCAGAAAACGGCTAGCGCGAACGACATGTGCGGCGCAAAGTGCTTTACATGGCCGACCTCATACACGATGCGTTTCTCGCGCCTCCTCCTCAATGCCTGGCGCCTTCCTGTGTCGGAGTGGCTGCCATGACAGCCTCAGTCAATAACAGGGCTGTATCTCGATGCCCGTGCCCCGTGCACGAAGCCTGGCATGCCGGAGTATGTGGGTTGAGACATGTCTGCCTTCATCGCGGGTTTCATGCCCAAGGAACGACCAGCCGCCTTGCCAGGTTGTTTTTTTAGGCCCTGGGGCTTCTGAAATCGCCAAGGACATAAGGACCCTCTTTCCACGCTGTTATTTGACCTCTTCACCACCATCAGTCGCTTGTTTTATCACAATCCGGTTCTGCAGTTGAGGGTTACATTCCTTTCTCTTCCTCTTAATTCTTTCTCCCCAGATTACGTTGAACGTATCTGTATCTTCTTGCACTTGCCTATTGTAATCCTCCGCCAGCCGGACTCCACTCCTTACACAGCCTTTTTTTCTTGCGATTTTTTCGAATCTTACTTCAAGCTTTCATCATGCGGTTCTCTACCCTCGTCCCCATGCTCCTTGTGGCGGGTGTAGCCAACGCCCAATTTGGTGGTAGACAAGGTCAGAACAATGGCCAGAATAACAACAATGGCCAGAACAACGGGCAAAACAACGGTCAGAACAATGGTCAGAACAACAACAACGGCCAGAACAACAACAACAACAACGGCGGCGGAAACCTTTGCCTCAACCCGAACAACGTCCAGCAAAACAGTCAATCCAATGGACTTGGAAACAACGCCGAAGCCGGTCAAGCACCTTCTGCTACGTAGGTTTCCACTAGACGCATTTACATTGAGCCAGAATACTAACTTCAGAAGTGACCAAGCCAACTTCATCAACTTCTGTACCGGCCAAACCCTGACCAACGGTCTTCAGGTCAGGGAGGGTTCTTGCAACGGTATTCGTAAGTTTAACTCTATTTGCCATATCTGCAATCTCAATCTAATAACTATACAGCCATGGGTAAACTTCCTTCGGTCCAGAACATGATCTCTACTGTGTTCAACAACCCCAAGAACGGTGACAACATCCAACCTAACCAGGCGATCCAATTTGCCGTCAAGACGAACAACCTGATTGCCGGCTCCTTCACCAACCCTGACAACACTTACTACGCTGCTCCCCAAGATCTCCAGGGCGGAAAGATTGTTGGACACACGCACATTACTGTTCAGGATATGGGTGGTGACATCAACACTGGAAACCCCCCTAACCCTCAGGTCTTTGCTTTCTTCAAGGGTATCAACGGCAAGGCCAATGGCCAGGGTCTCCTCACTGCTGATCTGGCTGCTGGTCTTCCCAACGGTAACTACCGTGCCTGCACCATGACTTCGTCCAGCAACCACGCCCCTGTTTTCATGCCCGTCGCTCAGCGTGGTCCCCAGGATGACTGTGTCCGTTTCACTGTTGGTGGTGGCGGCGGCGGCCAGAACAACAACAACGGACAGAACAATGGTCAGAACAACGGACAAAACAATGGTCAGAACAACGGACAAAACAATG
>JAWDHC010000499.1:0-12138 GCA_036172615.1 Curvularia verruculosa
GCTAGTTATAGATTGTGTGGCATACACGTAATTTTATATCTATTTCTTACAGTGCTAAGACAGTTCTGTTACACTAGTAGTAAGAAGATAGCGATTGCTAGGGTATAGCGGTCTTAGACAATTGATGGTAAAATACGGGTGTGATCGAGCGCCCGGATTCTGTGGGAGATCCTGAGATAGCTGACTAGCTTAGATCTCCAACATTTACTAATAGCTACACACTAATTATAGTCAATCTGAGAATATAGCGAATATCAGAATGTGCGAAGAAAGCGAAGTATTGAAAGTCAAACTACCCCTCATTTGTCCCAGCACAGCGGGTGTCCCAGCACTCAGGGATAGACGTTATTCAAGCCTTGATACTAGTAGCTTTGTATTGTTCCTACTCAAGACCACTACTGAATCCCAGTCTTATTTGCGAGTTTGGAATTTTATGGAAGGTTGTGATAGCATTTGTTGTTATGGAATAGGCTTTGCCTACAAGTAGACCCTGCATACCGGCACACCTCCATAGCTCAAGCAATACTATAACTTCTGGCACCCTACAGTCTCTTGCCCGGCCTGTGACACTTGCATACAGGAATCCCATTGCTGTTATTCTCACAAGCGCCTCCAGTAAAAAAATCATTTTTACACCCATCATTGCAGGCTTTGTTGTCGCAATCAAAGGTTATCTGCCACAGTTGTTAGCTATATAAAGCCGTGAACAAGGAATCAACTTACCGGATTAGCATTAACCGATAATGCAAATAAGGCTAGCACAGAGGCAAACATGATTGGCTTCAAAATGAATTGCATTGTGATAGCAATAGTGGTAGTGAGATTATCACTTTGTCGTCTGATAAAATGCTAACGAGCAAGACAAGATTGAGTTGACAGTTTTTGATGTCTGGTACGTCGATGAGCGTCAAGTAAGCACTGGCAGGAAGTGAACAGGTATTTATATGTACAATCACCCTGTATAGGAATAATATTATATTCTGTTTATGGTTGGGATTTTCCTATTTTGGTCTGCGACACACGTGAGATAACAAGGCTATAGTGTTTGAAATCCTTGTCAAAGTTAGACCTAAAGTAATATTGTTAACTATTCTCTAGAGTTTGGTTGGCTAAGAGTTAGAAAGTCAAAACGAGATGACAGACAAAGGTTTAGAGCAGGGTAATCACAGGGTTAGGATGCGGGGTTAACATGGTACAGAGTGGTCAAGAGTATCTTATAGAGTTTATAGGCGGGCTGAAGGGCGGCCTGCCCGGAGAAAAACCGAAAAGCATGAACTCTCGAAAAAGTAACAATGATCATCGCTTCTTTTCTATCAAAACGAAAAGCAAAACAAAAAGTGCCTGATCCTGCATCTCTCATATCCTACTTTGAACAAAAAGGAAAACATTACGCAACGTCTTTCCCAACTCCCTTTTACTTCCTCGTACTGTCCCCATTACTACTTCCACCACTGCCACCATTTGTGCCTCCAAGCAAACATGTCTTCGCGTTTTCTAGCTCCGCCACCACCCTCTCCTCCAAGTCGCTCAGCGCATCCTCTCCCTTGCCTCTAACGCGGTTCAGCATCTCCAGCTCTTTCTCATCAACCGCAACCACACGCTCTCTGAGTGCGCTCTTGCGAGACAACCAGCTCTCCACATCCTCTTTGACAGCATCCTTTTCCCACTCCAGAAGCGCAACTTCATTAGCTTGAATACCCAGTTTAGGGCCTTGCTTGCGCACATTCTCCAGAATAGCGGCGATAAGCGCGAGACTGTGTATCTCAGAGGCTACAGAAAGTGTAATCTTATTTGAAGCACTCGAAAAGCGAGACGACGAGCTTGTTGAATTGATGCTTGATGCAGAGCGGGCGAGTTGTTCAGGGAATTGATTGAGGAATGACGAGATTTCGGCAGCAATGGGAGGGCCCACGGACAAGAGGAGGTTGAGGCAGAGGGGAAGGATGCCCTTGGTCCACACAGAGTACATGCGGCTTGGGTTGTCAAATGGGCCGATGCCGTTGACGCGGCGGTAGTAGTTCATAATGTTTGCTGTGTTGAGTTGGCTAAGGACGCCCTCGACAGCCATAGTCTCAGCCAGGGCCTGGATGTTGGAGAGCGACAGCAGGAAAAGAATGCTTAGCTCGCCGTAGATGGGATCCTCGACACCGTTGTGTGATATCGCGAGGCGATCGGCCCAGGAGAACAGGCTGGTGGCGTAGCGCACAGTGTTGTTGTTTGCAAAGAGGAGTGCTGCTTGTTGTTGCCATTTGGACATCTCTGGTATCGCAATAATGCGTTGTAGTAGCGCAGTTAGGAGGGCAAAGTCGGATGGTGTGACGGACAAGGGTTCGGCGTGTAGCTGTGTGGCTAAGCTGCGGAACCCTTTGGCTACCGTATCGGTTAGGATTTCAAGCAACTGCGTAGAAATGGGCTCCGTGTAGTTGTTATGGCTGCTTGGTACTGTGCCACGGAAGCTCGAACGGAACGAGGCATCCTCAGACTGGTCACTGTCCTCGATGAGATGGAAGTGAAGAGCGAGATAGAGGATGCGGAGTAAAGACCGGTAATAATGAACCGAGTCACTAGAGAAGACGTTATCAAAATCCGGAGTCGAGGCGCGAATGGCGCTCCATATTGGTGAAAGTAATTGTCGCGCTTCCGTCGTTCGGATATTGGCCTCTACAAGCTTCTTTAACAGAGCAAATGCCAGGTCCGCTCTCACAACCATAAGCTGACCGAACAATGCCTCTGGAAGGTTTGACTGTGTGTTGGCAGTCATGCACTTGTCAACGACACCGATAAGGACCTTGACAATTCGTTCGTCCTTGGCTACTATCTGGCTGAGCTCCAGAGTTAACAGCTTCCAGCCATGGAGTAACAAGACCTGAGACTCTACAAGTCCCAGGTTGTAGTTGGCCTTCTCGACTTCAGATGCGAACCCGGTGCCCTCTCTTGGACCAGCCCACTTGCTATTGAAACCCAGGAGTTGCTGAGCAAGGTCAATATCATAAAAGAATGCTCTTCCAAAGGTTTCAGGATACAATGTGGTCCGCTTGAGATTTGCCAAAGAAACACCAGGATATTGCTTCTCAAGGTTTTGCTTCAGGTATCCATGCAGCGATGTACTGTAAGATGGCAGATCCAATGCAGTCTCTTCCAAATATGTCAAGCTGGGAACAACGTCTTTCAGAACGGTGATATCACCACTCTGCCGCGAGCTGTGAAGGTACATGGCAATGACCTCACAGGCCAGAGACGCGAATTTGTTTTGGAACGAACGCTCCAGCATCTCTTCATTGTTGCTCATGCGTGCTTGTTTGGACTGCTTTGCCATCCATTCCAGAAACTTCAGAAGTTTTTGAATCAGATCTTTACGCTGCCGCAAATCACCCATTGCCCAGGACCAGTTATTCTGCGCCGAAGAGACGAACTCGAGCATAGCTGTAAATAGTGGCCACGAGATGCCAGCAGGTTCCTTCTCCGGAAGAGTCATACTGCACAGCGCATCGAAAGCGCGTGTGAGTAGAGCTTTGTTCCTTGAGTCTGGCGCTACATTTGCTTTGCTTCGCATGGTCTCTCGTGGAGTGTTTCCAGTGAGCAAATACAGAGAGAACCACTGCTGCTTGCATGTTACAACGGCTGAAAGCAAGTTCCACACGTTTCTTTGGATATCCACAATCTTCAGTGGCTCGTCGAGTTGAGAAAGCACACTGAGGAAGTTCTTCGCAGTGCGGGGTCCAAGATGGCCCAACAGCGAAGGCGGTTCTCGCAGCTCATTGTTTTTGCGGGTAGTTTGTTTAGCGTCCACATCGGCCACTTCTGGCTCTTCTTGAGTGGTAACACGGACCGCGCCACGGACCAAAGCCTCCAACAACAGTACGACCTGAGATTTCCACTTGTCGCTTGTGGCGTAAAGTCGGGCTAGTAATGGTGTAGCTTTGAAGAGTTGTTGCTCCAAGTGAGTCCAAGGTTTGTTGAGTAGCATGGCAATTCGAACAAGGAGGTCAGCGAAAGCTAAGGTACTTTGGGTCTGTTGCGTCCATAGTGCACCTTGAGTTGTGAGTAACGTGTCATCGTTGGGACTGACTCCAATAATCAAAGAGGTCATCAATGGGTTCGTGGGCAGACTGGTATCAGAGCCAGTAAGGTATAGTTGGGTGAGGTACTCGGCAATGGGCGCAATCGCCTTTGTAAGCTTAGTGGACAATTTCGGTGCGTCGTCTACGCTGTACGCGAGGCTCAAAATTGTGGTAAAAACTTCGCAAATGGCAGTGTTGATCTCGGGGCGATGATCAGGCCGTGAGTATTTCCAACTAAGCGAGTTTTCGTAAATGCTGGCAAGCGTGCGACCGAAGGTGAAAAGAATTGTACTCATGATCTTGTCTGAGGTACCGCTTTCGGCAGGAGCCGATGCGTTGAACCGGCTTAGTGCTTTTGTGGGGACTTTGCGGGATACGGATCGGTCGACAGCATCCTTGACAAGCCCGTTGTAGAGTCGAATGCACCCAAGGAGGAAGTCATATCGTCCAAGAACCATCTCAGTACCAATCAAAATAGTTGCCAAGCTGCCGTTGCCATCGCCCTCTAGCAACCTGCTCCTGGCGAGCCATGGCCATACTCTCTGTGGAGAAACAATGACTAAGGCCTCCAAAAAGTGAGTACAGTTGACCAGTAGTTCCAAAGAGACCTCGTTGCTTGGCTCCTGACAGAGATGCAGCAGCTCTTCTTCAAAAATTGCAAGCACAATATTGACAGTGTCCAGATTGCCCTCAAAGCCAATACCAAGTGCCTCTAGAAGTTCGGGTGAGCAGATGCCCTCGGAAGCGTGCAAAGACGAGTGAATCAGGTCAGCGAAAAGCCCAATGACTTCGACAACGCTCTCACGAGACGCGGGCTGTTGGGTGGCAGTCTCGACTTTGCTGCTTCCAACAGGATATGTCGAGAGAAGCTCGACAAGGTATGACAAGGTCGAATGCTGGTGATGCCAGACTGCGATGTATGGCTGCGAATTATCATCGACTATGATACCCTCTGTGCCAGCAGGAATGGTGGAAATTCCATCCGCATGAGTGGAAGTACCTGAGGCCATCAAGCGACGCTGGCTGCCAAACAAGGTTGATGAGCTTGCAGAAGAAAACAGAGGAAGATCCGCTGTAAGCTCGACCCAGTTGGCGTTTTCCTCTTCGCGGGTTAGCTGATAATCACGGAACCCATCTGGAAGTCGTTGCATCAATCGGTTGTGGTTTGCAAGCTTGTCGACAAATGAAGGCATGCCGTTCTGCATCGTCTTGTCCCCACGAGTCAATGCGCTGCAGAATTTGAGGAATGGTGTCATCTCATAGGGATAGCGTAAGCGGGCTTCGTTGAGCAACATCGGCCTCAAAACATATTCGTCCTCGAGAAAATATGCGACAATCGGATCAGCATGGCGTGCGGATTGACCATTCTCCCACCTGCGGAACGTGTTGTCGCCAGCCAGAATGGTGTATGTTGTAATTATGAGATCGGGACTGTATGCGACGATGTCGCTCCCAACAGCAGCACGAACCAAGTGAAGGAACAGCAACCGAACCCTGTCTTGAGATATTCGATCAATGGATGTACCGAACGCAGGGAGACTGGTTTCGACAAGCTGATTGATAATAGCTAAAACGCCTGCTGCGGAGCTGACAGCAGCAAGCTCCTCATATGGCATCTTGCCATCAAAAAGATCGTGGTTTTCGAGTTTTGAAATCACCGAAGCAGCCTCCTCAAGCGATGAGAGTCCAGGCTCCGGGTTTGCAGTGCCATCCGGGGATTCGAGAAGACGCTCACGCTCTTGTTCTTCGTAGCTGGCACGGCTTGTGAGTTTCCACGTGATGATGGCCCAGGCAAACATAGGTGGTGTAGCAGGGCTAGCACCCAATACCTTGGCCTCTCCAAATATTGTGGTAATTGTCTCTACAACGGTGGTGTTTAAGATGTACGATGAAGAATGCCAAGTATTGCAATCGCCTGATTCGAGATCATCCATAATCTTATCCACCTTCAAGATAGTCAAGGACATGAGTGAAGTCAGGAGTTGTATGACCGGAATAAGAGGCTCCTGGCGAATAGTGACTGCAGGGAACTCGCGAAAGAAGCCGCGGAAACTGAATGCCTTGAGCCAATCTTCGATAGTGGCCGCTGGAAGGAAATCTTTGGCAACCAGATCAGCATGCACCAGTGCCAGATGGAGTATATGCAGCAACTCGGTGGTTTGAGCAACGACCCACTTCTCGGAAGCGGCTTCCAGTATCGACTCATCCACATCCCATGTATACCCAGTGTCCAAGGAATCGCATCTCTTTGAAAAGGCCTTGAGACACTCATCTAGCGCCTTGCCGCCCGAAGATCCGTCCTGCGCCGCAGCAATACTCTGGCCAAGCTCTTCAATCCATCCTGCACCAATACTGAGGTATTCGGTCCCATAGATGGTTTGATTGCGCAGACTGGACGCGCAACCCCACGAGACCAGTAACTGGCTGATGCGTATGATGGAGGCACACGCTGAGTGATAAACGTCGAGAACCCGCAGGCGGCGCTGGCTCTTTGTGTCGAGATGAGCAGTTTTGGATGCGAGGGGCGTTGCGAGGATGGATGAGTTGGGGACAAAGGTAGAGGCACCCAGGTTGGCCATTCCGGCAGCATCTTGCACACTGAGCGCCTCCTCTTCCGTCAAGCCGCTGAGCAGCTGCGCAGCTGGCCGTCCTTGCCATTCTTGGACAACCAGCTGCAGGGCTGAATATTCTGAGATTTGGGCTTCCTTTGCCAACCACAAGCTGTCTTCCTTGATTTCCTCTACATCATAGTGGTCGCTCTGCGCAGGGGTGACGCTAATGGGTGCTGTCTTGGACTCGAATTTACTCTTCTCTTGCGACGATGGGTCTGGGAAGGGCCTCCAAGGATGGGTGAGGGTGTCAATGTTTTCTTTGGCGGTGAGAAAGGCGCGTAGGGCGTCGCTTTTGGACGCGGTTTCGGGGTCGCAAAGGGCGCGGTATGCGACATCCCAAGTACTAGATGTGCGTGTTAAAACGATCGCTGGTCGGTACAGAGAAGGAGAGGATCAAGGGCGGTAAACATACACCAGCTGTTGCTCGCCTTTGAGGCACTTGCCCAGGTCAAAGTCGGGCGATTGAAGGGGGGCCATGTTTGCGCTGCGATGCGCGACGTGTAGGCCAGCTAGCCAAAGGCCATGAAGGTGCTGTAGGAGCGCAGGTGGGCAATGGCCGACTGTTTGGCGTGAATGTCTGCAAAGTCGCCAAAGCACAAAGCTCACGCGAAAGTCGGGCTAGCACGTGCAGGGATCATCACAACGGAACTTTGTTAGCGGGCTGCTTCGCGATGCTCATCAAGGGCACCACACCATCTCGACATACCAAGACAATGCAGCGCAATTGAACAAATTGCCATTCACCCACGTCCTGTTGTCTCCGTCGTGCGCATCGTGCAGTCATACCTTGCCATACCCTTCGCTGCCTCGTCCTGTCTAGCCGCCTGTGGTCTGGTTGCCGTGCAATCAATCAATGAATGTACTAATGCGTGTCACCTCCGTTAACTCCGCAAAGTCGTAATATCTCGACGGTACATCCTTGACTCACCCCCACTGCATTGCCTGACCACGACACTCTTTTCCACCGAACACGCCGCAACTGCACAATTAACTTTTGCCTGCACCCCGCCTCAGCGGCTCGCTTTCTGAAAGGTGTCCCGCCGGCAAAGCACCGAAATTCACTGTCGTCGCCCAAGTCCTGCACACGGCCTCGTCAAGGAGTTATATAACACCCTCGCCGCTTCACGGCCGGAGTCGTCTCACCCACCCCTCCGAAAATGACGTCCCTTCCGTTGATCGACCACTCGCCTCGCAATCCCAACCCCTCGCCGCCGATATCCACAGCCTCCAATGTAGTACTCATTGACAACTATGACTCTTTCACGTGGAACGTCTACCAGTATCTCGTCTTCGAAGGCGCATTCGTAACAGTCTACCGAAATGACGAGATCACGCTCGACGAGCTCATTGCGAAGAACCCCACACAGCTCGTCATTAGCCCGGGTCCCGGACACCCAGAAAAGGATGCTGGCATTAGCAATGCAGCCATCAAGCATTTCAGTGGCAAGATTCCCATATTGGGTGTATGCATGGGAGAGTGAGTCTTCACCATAGTCTTTTCTTCTGTTTGTCGCTTGATTGCTGTACACTGTCTTTCGAGCGACGTCACTGTAGCCTTTCGCGAAGCCCCAAGTCATACGAATCATGCGTTGTTAACAAACTGCAGACAGTGTATCTTCTACAGCTACGGCGGTACTGTAGATGTTACCGGTCAAATTCTCCATGGAAAAACATCTCCTCTCAAGCACGATGGCAAGGGTGTGTTCGCAGATGTGCCCCAGGACGTGCCAGTCACGAGGTATCATTCTCTTGCCGGTACTCACGGCACGCTCCCCGACTGCCTCGAGATTACCGCAACCATTCCTGCAAACCCAGATGCTGAGATCAAGGAAGTTATCATGGGCGTTCGTCATAAGGAATATGTGATCGAAGGTGTCCAGTTTCATCCAGAGAGTATCTTGACCGAGCATGGGCGCGTCATGATGAGGAACTTTCTCAAGATGCAAGGAGGTACTTGGGCTGAGAACGAACGGTTACAGAAAGTGACGCATGCCCAAGCAGTCGGAGCTGCTTCTAGTGACACCACAGCTAGCGGCGCTAAGAAAGACAAACAGACTTCCATATTGGAGAAAATCTACGACCACCGCAGGGCCGCTGTTGCTGAGCAGAAGAAGATTCCTTCTCAAAGACCCAGCGATCTACAGGCTGCATACGACCTGAATCTGGCTCCGCCTCAGATCAACTTTCCGGAGCGTCTTAGGCAATCTCCTTTCCGGCTCTCACTCATGTCCGAAATCAAACGCGCATCGCCCTCCAAAGGCATCATTTCGTTGTCGACCTGTGCACCTGCTCAGGCTAGACTGTACGCCAAAGCTGGCGCCAGTACTATTTCCGTGCTCACAGAACCTGAGTGGTTCAAGGGCAGCATTGACGACCTCAAAGCCGTACGCCAAAGCATTGAAGGAATGCCAAACCGGCCAGCAGTGTTGCGCAAAGAGTTCATTTTCGACGAGTACCAGATCCTTGAGGCCAGACTTGCAGGCGCCGACACTGTGCTGTTGATTGTCAAGATGCTCGAGGAGCCAGTCCTGAAGAGGCTCTATGACTACTCCAAGTCACTCGGAATGGAGCCTCTGGTTGAGGTTCAGAACGCTGAAGAGACTGAGATCGCGGTCAAGTTAGGTGCGCGAGTTATTGGTGTCAACAACCGAAACCTAGTAAACTTCGAAGTCGATATGGAAACGACAAATCGCCTGATCAACATGGTGCCGAAAGAAACGATTTTGTGTGCGCTGAGTGGCATTGCTGGACCCAAGGACGTAGAGCCATACATCAAGAGTGGAGTCGGTGCAGTCTTGGTTGGTGAAGCGCTCATGCGCGCGTCAAACACTGCTCAATTCATTTCAGAGCTCCTAGGTGGCACTACAACTAAGGAGGCTCGGGTGTCTTCAGTTCCAATGGTCAAGATCTGTGGGACACGGAGCGCAGAGGCTGCCAAAGCTGCGGTTGAGGCGGGAGCCGATCTTGTCGGCATAATCCTCGCTCCTGGGACGAAGCGTACAGTGACAGCAGAGACGGCCCTGGCAATCTCGGAAGCTGTGCATTCAACCAAGAAGCCAAACGCCGCAAAACCAGGGCTTTTAGCTGACTCAAAGACCGCATCCGACTTCTTTGATCATGGTGCATCACGACTTGTTGGAGGTGATAGTCGTGCGTTGCTTGTGGGAGTCTTCCGCAATCAATCGCTAGAGTATGTGCTTGAACAGCAACGATTGCTGAATCTGGATGTCGTACAGTTCCATGGCCAAGAGCCAGTAGAGTGGGCGAAGCTTGTGCCTGTTCCCGTACTGAGAGCCTTTAACCCGCATGACCATGGCATCGGCATGAGAGGCTATCACGCTCTTCCCTTACTGGATGCTGGATCGGGAGGTTCTGGCCAGCAGCTGGACTTGACAGACGTCAAGACTGTACTTGCAAAGGATGATGGAATCAAGTTCATACTGGCTGGAGGCTTGACGCCAGACAACGTGCAGACAGCGCTTGCTGGGCTCGACGAGTACCGGGATCGGGTTCAAGCGGTCGACGTCAGTAGCGGTGTGGAAGAGGCTGGTCAACAAAGCCTGGATAAAATTCGTTCATTTGTAAAGGCAGCCAAGGGCTTACAGTAGACATGTCTTATCAAGTCGACTTTGACAGGCAAATGTTTAGATCGAGTCTGCTTCCAGTATCAACTCCAATGAGGTCCTCCGACAATGTCATGTTGCTAAATTTTAACAGTTGCTCCAACACCTCATGTTCCTTGTTGTATATGTGATACCTCTTACCAATATATGGTATTTTCCTTAAGAATGGTGGTCTGACGAGCGTTGGCTGCTGACTTTTACTTTGCAACAGCGTCACCGCAACAGCTTTGGATGCCCTATTACTTGAAGCACTGCCAACCACCAAGAAGTAAGACTATCAGAGCTGACACGAACATCGTTACCCAGACTCTTTGGGTGTCGACTTGACAACTATCCCATTGACACCACTCCTACCACCCACTGTCCTCCAATAACCCAATCTCCACGATGAGTTTTCTAAAGAATACTGTCATTGCTGTTACAGGCACTCTTCCCCATTCCACCAAAGAGATTCAAGGTTGGGTTGCGCGAAATGGAGGACACTATTTACCCACTATCACCAAAGACGTCACGCACCTTCTTGCTAGCAAAGAAGCATACAAGAGCCGTGACGAAGCTGTGAAGAAAGCAACTTCTCTAGGCATGCAGATTCTCAGCTACGACTGGTTCGAAGACTCTTTGCAAGCAAGACGGAAACTTGGTACGACTCGGTACCAGTGGCAGGTTTTGCGTAAAGAGAGAAGAGTGAGCAAGCAGCTCAAGAGGTCCGGGCCACAAGCCGACGCTCTCAATTTCCGAAAGGGATGCAAGGAGATCCAAGACTTGACGGGAACAGGTACGTGTGACAGTGTTAGTAGGCGAAAGCCTCAGAAGAGCAGGAGTTTCTTCTTCTCCTCTTCTGCCACTGATGTACCGGATACGCCTTTTGTTTCCGCCAAGGAGGATCTCTTGCGCCGGAGAGCAGAGAGAGCGACCGCGCAGGAGGAAACTAAAGGCACTTCCCCTCCATCGTCTTCTCCGAGAACACAGGCTAAAATCACCCATTGGAAAGACGCATATCACTACTACCGAGACGTCACGGGCTTTGAGTACAAAGTCTGTCTCCTACGTAGCGACTTCTCGTGCAACGGCGTGGCGAAATACTACATCGGGTTGCTGGAAAGCCACGCAAAACCACATGTGTATTGGAGCATTGTGCACTATCAGCCTGCGAAGAAAAGCGTCTCGACGCCCGCCGCCTCTGACGACGACAACGGCAACAACAACCATATCAACGAGAACACCCATCCATCCGCCTCAGCACCAATCCCAACTCCACCTAACCCAGCCCAAGACAACGACAAAGCCACCTCCGAAGCCACGCGCCTAACCTCTCTCATCACACCCTCTCCTCCCAACCCCACGCCCCCTACACCGGCGAAATCTGCCCGCGCACCAGCGCCTTCAACACCGCCCTTCACACCTTCCGCTACGCCTTTCAGGACCTAACCCTGATAGCGTGGGAAGACCGCTTTTCACCACGCGCCTCGGCCACGCAACTCGTCCACGCCCAGCACCTCAATTATGAGCCGTTTGTGTACTGTAAGCCCAAGCTGGGTATGCCTGTTGGATTGTTTCCTCAGGCGAAAGGCTTGTTTGGGCTTGGTAGTGATAGCAATAGCAGCAGCAGCAGCAGCAGTGGTGGTAGTGGTACTGGGAGAAACGACGAGGGCTATGTTAGAGGGGGTTTGGGTTTCCCGGTTTTCGAGAGAGGGTTGGATGGGAATGGGAGGGTTGGGGCTGTCGTGGTTAGGGAGAGGGAGAGGTTGAGGGTTAAGAGAAAGGAGGAGGAGAGGGAGGAAAAGATTAAGAAGAAGATGATGATGGGTGCGAGGGAATGGGGAATGGGGTAGATGGTCGGGG
>JAWDHC010000500.1:0-11898 GCA_036172615.1 Curvularia verruculosa
ATATACTTGATCTAGATCTACGTGGATTTTCGCCTACCTACGTAGCTGTGCGCGATATGGCTGATAGACTACTAGCTGCGCGCGGCGCTGGCACGGTTGGTGTCCACTGGTCGCGCAACTTTGTTAAGCGTACAGACAGTCTTACGACGCGTTTCAATCGAGCGTACGATAGGCAGAGAGCTCTATATAAAGATCTAGTCTTAATTAAAAGCTGGTTTGAGCTTATAGAGCAGACAAAGGCCAAGTACGGCATCTATAACGAAGACGTCTACAACTTTAACGAAGCTAGCTTTATAATAGGCAAGATTACTACTTAACTTGTTATTATAGCGTTAGAAAGAAGAGCTCAGCCAAAAGCTATTTAGCCTAGTAGTCGCGAGTAGGTAATATTTATCGCTAGGATTAACGCAGCTGGCTAGTCTATCTTACTATTTCTAATCTTTACTGGCAAGTATCACCTATCTACTTAGTACGAGGAAGTAGATCTCCCACGCGACTAGGCGATTATAGTTAGTAATAACAGCTAGACGACTAACAAGCTAGAAGTTAAGTAGCTAAAGCATTTTATTAAGTATATAGATAGCAAGATTGTTAGGGCGCGTCGTCTATTTATTCTTAATAGTTATAAGAGCCATAACTCTCTTGCGTTCTAAAAGCTCTATAAGGAGAACAATATCTATACGCTCTATATACCGCCTTACTCGTCTCACCTACTCTAGCCTCTTAACGTTAGCTGCTTCTCGCTATTAAAGCGAGCGTATAGCCGTAAGGTAAAGAGTCTAATACGCAACTATATCAACTATATTACTAAGCTTAAGTTTCTACTAGCGTTTAAGGCAGCATTTAGTCGATCCTTTACGCTAGCTAATATCTACTCAGCTTTCTAAGGCGCAGGCCTTGTTTCTCTCTAGCTAGAAGCTATTCTATTAAAGCTTAACGTATAGCTACATACACTTACTACGCTAGCTCTACAAGTGAACTCGGACTTCTTTCCTGGCGTTACCTTTTCTGGTACCGCAGAAAGTATCTATTATGACATGAAAGCGCTCAACCCTGCGTCTGTTGGTGATGTTGGATTTGTAGAAGAGGATGTGTCTCTTGCAAAGAGGGCAGTTTCCGTAAGTTCTAATTCATCTAACCTTAATGTGTAAGGCTATTATATTAACGTACTAAACCTAGTTCAATTGTGGTTGGGGCTCCAGGGTACAGAGGAGCTATTGTGAAGAAGGCATGGGCTACCTCCGAGCATTAGGTAAGGCATGGTGCAGCGTACGCGCAGGATATGGGTCCATTGCGCGCGTGAGCTGCAGCAACAGCTGCGGCATTTACCTATCCAACAAGGTGAGCTTCCTCAGTTCCAGTTCGTTTAACCCTTAGTAGTGGCTAACGAAGATTTTCACTTTCAAGCTGAACGCTGACTGGCGTGTCTCCTGTGAGGATATCGCGAAGGATGCTTGGGAACTTTTCTTCAAATGCCAAGACAATGAATTCATCCCACTTGTTTCCGGTGCCAAGGACTTTGACACCCACTTTATCGGTGTGCCAGGTGACAAATGCTAGTACAGAGGACAGTGGAAAGAGTCAGAGCAGGGTCTCTTGATTTATTGTGCCCCTTACGGTTACTTCACTAGCCCCTTTGTATCTTACACGGAAATACAAACTTAGTGCTTAGGTTATCCTCTTTCTTCTAAGCGCTAGACCTTGTACATATCTTACCTAAACACTACCAATAAGTTAGTACCTCTTCTGCCAAAAGTGACAGCCGTCCAAACGGCGGGACAGTAATCAGATAGACAACCCTATATCTTAGAATAAGTGGGACTAGACAGTGCGTCACCACTATAAGCCCTCGGCCTTCCCCGTCCGCACGCCTTAAGGGGGTTTTAGAGGGACGTTAACTTTATATACATATATACATACATATCCATAAGCTAGTAAGCACCAAGAGAGGAGTAGGTAAAGCGTCAAATTAAAAAATAAATTGTCACAGCGCCGGTTAAGAAGGTCGGTGTGCGGCGCTCTGATTAGGTGCGTACGTGATCCGAGTGCTTTTACCGACCTTTACGTAGATTGTGTAAAAAGCTACCGCGGTCCTAGGTAGCTCCTTAAAGGTTTATTTTGTTTACTAGTCCATACCATCTATAGTAAAAATGTATCTAGTATTAGATTTATATACTGGTTTCAGTACAGCACGAGTATTAATAGGAAACATGTATAGCAGATAGTCGCATTAACACAAGACGAATCACTAGTAAGCTAAACTTATGATACTCTAATTTGATACTGTTAGCTAACTTGGTGTTACAAGTAACAAAAGGGATTCTCCCCTTGATGCAGGAGGAAAGGTTGAAGGCCGACGAGTGTCCGTGTCAGAAGGCAATGAAAATCTCTGTACTTAAGTTCATGTGATATGTTATCCCGCTAAGACTAGCCATTTAGAGCAGCAGATATACAAGATGGATAAATTCTCTTATTGTACTTGTCGTAGTTGACTATTCAAAGTACTTCTACTATGTATATCAATACTTAGTTATTCTATTAGCCATATAACTATACTGAGTTAATTATTACTTATTGTCATGCACGGAGAGGTCTAGACCACGAGTATGCATTTGTCTATTGCACAAAGGAAGAAAGAAAAAGAAAAGAAGACTATTTAGTGCTTTATGGAAACCATGTTAGCCTTTTACTTAGTCAATGTTAGTGAACTTCCTGCAATGTGCCTAATTATGCTAGATGAGCAGATTCTGCGTAACAAGCAGCAGAGCTGTATTTACTGGGCATTAATGTGGTATATTTCCAGATAGAATGAAACCTCAAGATAAACAGCAAGTCATCACGTAAAGGCGAGGTGGTGGGACAATTTTTAAATCTTTCCAGTTAGCTAGTCATGACTAATACCATATAGCAAAACCCAGCACCATATATACGTTGAAAGGTTTATTGACAACCAACAGATTGCAAGTTTGATAAAATTGAGTACTGAGGCTAGTCTACTAATTAATTGGATAGAGTAGGATTCCGCTTTCGTCATAATACTGAGCCTCCCTGTACTTTCTTTGTCAAATGTGTCCAAGTCGCTGTCTAAATGAGCTGATTCTAGTCTGGGGAAACCCTCTCAAATCTTCTCTAGCACGTCGCTCAGTTCACCAATCATAGCATGTCTCCTTGCTTTCAGTTGAGGTATCTCCTTGACCCCCGCTTGAACTTTCCGAAAGAGATGACCAACCATTTCTAACGAGACCCCGGAGCAGTAGAGCTCGGTCAAGCGACTAAACAACAAATCATGACTTTTAACATATCACACAATGCTTCGAAATAGTCTATATTGTCTATATTTTATGTCACTGGCAGAGAGCTACTAAGCTGGTTCCATTAAAGATTGATTTTAAGTGGAGGTAAGAGAAACGTGCCTCTATAACCCCAAATTAGACTGCCAATGCTCTGGATCTATCGTGATTCTGTGTGGTAGAACGTTAGATACCAATTGTCTTGTACAAAGAATAAAATATTTAAAGTATTTACAAGCACAACGCTTAGTTGAAAGAGCAAGGAACCTCAATGATCTGGTTTGGGTAGATCCTGTTTGGATTCTGGATAGTATTCTTGTTATTATTGTAGAGAGTCTCCCAGTCGGTGCAGAAGTCTCTCGCAATCTTCCACAATACGTCGTTCTCCACGATAGTATACGCGCCATTCCCCCAGCCATTCACGTCGTTCCTGAGGCAATCGCGGCTGCGGACGCGGCAGGGAACCTTGATGTTCATACCAGCTGGAAGGTCGTCGCCGACGTTGTTCCATTGCTTTATGACGTCGGGGCTAGTGCAGAAGTCTGCAGCGAGAACAGCGGTTTTGTCTCCTTCAACAGTGTGGTATCATCCCTCACCAGGGTTGCTGGGGTTGGGGCGGCAGCCTCGGCGCAGAGCGCTTGTCATGCCGAGGAAAGAAGTAAGGGCGAGAACCAAATCGGTACGCATGGTGATTATTGAGATCGAGCCTTTTCAGATAGGCAGGGTTAGGAGCAGCAAATTATTGGAGTAGAAATAAGTGGTAATGAAGGACCGTGACTGTTGTAGATGTGAATTCGTCTGTCGAACATTGTCATTCATATATATTCATGGTCAAAAAAGATGCCAAGACATTCAAAGTTAGAATAGGGCTTACCGGAACGCTGTAGTTCGTATAGTTATGAATAGTAGACAGGAATTTCCAATGAGTAAACGCTAGAAGGAAAAGATAGACATGATAGTAGTAGAAGAACAAGTGAAGCAGTCCGTGTCAGCAGCACGATTCAATAGCCAATTTAGGAATACTGCACGTATCGGCTTATTGACGAGGCACAAGCACAGTTATGCTCCCATCTCCAGGTTTGTGAGGGAATTTGAGCTGCTTAGCAGCAGAGGTATGTAAGATGTCGAGCTTACTATTAGGGCACATTCAATAGGTGTAGTACGGAATGTAATCAGCGCTAGGCCCCCTAGTTTTATACTATTATGAATATTGAATTCAATCGTGCAATGCCAAATCACCATGATCGATTTGCTGCTACTTTCTTTTGCTGTAGAAATGAGAGCACAATTTCCTCAATTGGGCAAGTCTTGCACCTTATGAATTCTGAAACCAGGCATTCAGTAGAAAAAGAGGGAATAAGGTGGATTTCATGATTAAACAATCTCCCGACCACTGATATCCACCTTGTGTCAGCGCGAATTTTAAGATTGTTCAACAGATCTATGGTCATATGAAGGGTGAAACAACCATTCGAGGCAGTTGAAGCCATCGAATTATTTGAAGAGAAGCAAATTGCAAGTTTTCGGGTTGGGTTGAAAATTTGGGTGAGTCCTAATAGTTAAAAGGCTTACGGCAATTGCAAACGAAGAAGAAGGTATTTCTGCTAGAGAAAATGGACAAAAAAGAGTATGTTAAAGTACACCAACTCCACACAGAGATCTGCAAGCTTTCGTTCAGAGCGCGCCCGTTCAGTCTAAGTCGGGATACTATATGTGCTTATGTAAAAAAACGCCAAAGATTGTTCTGTATTTCTCAGCTATAGCTTGTGATGTAGTAGAAAGCGCATTATCTTTATAGGATGGATAGAATGAAGCGAGAATTCTTTTAAGGGGGATGTTGGCTTACCACCGATGTGAATCTCTGTCAAGACAAATCGAACAAGGAAAAGGATGAGTGGCGATTCACAGCTAAGCGACAGCAGATCTATCCCCTTTCTGTAATTATGGTTCTGAGAAAAGAACAGAGTGTGGAAACTCTCGATCATGAAGGTACGGCCCTGATATCCTCTCGTATTACAGATCCTCATCTTACTTTTCTCGTTCTTCTCTTGCATTGCTGTATTTACATCTTATCAAAAGACAACACTTGCGCTCAGCCCTTTTGCTCTTTGCTCTCTGTTATAACTCAACGCTGTTGATGCTCCTCTCTGGCAATATTCCAACGTCTTGTTGCCGCATACCGAAACAGCTTACCTCTCGTTGAGTTTAATCTCCTCTTTCATCCAAACTTACATAGTATGCGAGCCCACAGTACGTAGCAACATCCCGCTTACTCCCTCTCCTATAAAGGACATAGGTCTGACATGAACATCACCTACAATCTGAATCCTATCCCGTGGACGCTGTTACATGCACACGGAAGCTTCTCCGCTTCTTCAGCTGCTCTAGCCCCTTTGGGCTATCGTTAGGTAAAGAAAACATCAATCTTTATTGGCTCCAGCCACAAGCCGCTCGGTTAGGCTCAGAAAACTTAAATGTGATTGCTTGCCATGTGACGGATCTTGGCATACGTGTGTGGATAGATCGCCTGAAATATCCTCCGGGATTCTCGTGCAGGACACTAGTGCGGGGTAGCGCAGTGGAACCATGGGGGTCGCTTGGGGTATCATTTAGATTAATAGCTTGAAGTATATAGACTGGGTGAACGCAGGATGTTTCTAAGGAACTGATAACGTCGTTTATCTTGATGTGTGAACGGGAATGTAACATGCAGTCAATAAAGTTGTTTCACGTCGAGCGGGGAACCCACATCTCTTGTAACGGATGTGAGTTTTTTCCCAATCCAAGGAGAAATATTCGTCGAAAGTTTGAGGACATGATACAGATTAGCCTTGGGTATGAATTAGTTTATATAGCTACTGCAGAGCAAAACGCTCAATGACTGAAACAATGGTCAGGACGCATAAAAGCTGCGCCAATATCAAAACCGAGGGGGAATATGTGGAACCAATCACTTGCGCCGCTGTTCTCCTGACCAAATCCATCGCATCGCGTAGAACCTTCTTGACATAATCGTGCTTTGTATCATTTGGATCAATCCGAGTATTCGTCGTCATGTAACATGAGGGTCGCCTTTTGTGCACACGCGATTGTAACAATCATCTTGGTCTTGTAATGCTCGCACTCGTCGCGAATCTCCTTGTGGGTCCAGAACCACTGGTCTCCCTGATCAGCGTGAATGAACCTGCCGTACAAGGTCTGGTAGAAATGGCGGCCCAAGAATGCCATCATCTTGGTGTTATCCAGCATGTCTTGTGGTGTGGGTGCGCCACTGTTGATGTGCGATGGAGGCAATGCAGGCTTAGCCATTCCCCTAGGTGGGTGTGCAGGAAGTGCTATACGTGCGCGACGGATATTCTCTAACCCTACAATCTCCATGGTATCGAGGACGGTGTCAGAGGCTTGTTTACTTATATCCAAGGAATCGAGTCGGCATGCTATATTGTCATCGACCCAGGCAGACAGTCTGGGGCCTTCGCAACTCATGTGCGCGTCGACGGAAAGTATCTCCATTTGGCCGCCTGGCTTGAGTACGCGCATGCATTCGAAGAACAGGCGAGCCCACTCATCGTTTTTGAGTTCGGTGGCTACTGAGCGCGAGACGATGGCATCAAAGTAGTTGTCAGGGAAGGGCGACTGCGTTGAAAGTGATGGAAGGTAGAGCGAATGGTGGTTCACAGGGGCAGGGTACGCAGTGGGGGGCGAGGCTTGTGTGGCAGAGAGAGTGTACACAGTTGCGGCGGGATAACGGTTTGCGAGTATCCACCCGTCAGCTACATGCAGATCAGTATCAACTGTTTGATAACGTATTTAGACCAGAGACATACCTATAGAGCCGTGTATTTGAAGTACTCGTCTCTGTTCGGCAGGGCGTGCGTTGATGAGCAGTTCATGGACAGGCGATTGTAAAGACTTGTTTTGTGTAAGGCGTTGGTAGGCTACCAGTGCCCAGAGCCGCTTTTCAAACATGATCTCCTGAAAGCTTTCGTCATCGTCGAGTCCTTCCCATTCTTCGCTCAGGCGTGTGGACACTATACGTGTGCCAGCACTCTCAATCTTTGCCAGAGCGCGGGCAAAGGGTGATGTGCCGGCCTTGTTGCCATGATCGCGTTCGTTGCTTCTCGTGCTTCCAGCCCGTGAGCCACGCTCGACTGGCTCGAATACAGGGCCTTGACTAAGCTGATTCGATCTGGCATAGGAAGCAGTTTCGGGAATGATTTCAGAAGCAATAGTTTCATAGCCAGAGGTGCTCGAGAAGATGCTGGCCTTTGATGTTGCGACACTCGGCTGCATATACGAAGTGCGTCGGCTAGAGTTGCTTCGTGGTCTCGTATCTGTCCGATATGTTAGCGTTTCCGACCATGCAAAAGTCCAATCAATACATTTAAAAAAAACAGCCATGACGACATACCCGAATGGCTCACAAATGTATGAGATGATGAAATTGGCGTTGGGGGAAGGTCACCAGTAGGTGGTGGATACGGCATTGGGACCAGCGAAGTCAATCGCGGCTGATGAAATTGATGTTGCTTGTCGCCAGACCGTGACGGTGGACTTGGAAACAAAAACTTGTCTGTGTCCAGGAGCGGTTCCAACGGTGCCGTAACAGGTGCTGGTGCTGGTGCTGGTTCAGGCTCTGTATTTTTCTCAAGCTCCGCGGCATCAGTCACTGGAGCAGGTATGTCGACAGTTTGCGGAACACTTTGAGGTAACGGTGTGATTTCCTGGACGCCCTTTTTGTTGTGTCTGCTGAACCATCCACCAAAGCCGCTCTTCTCTTTTGACTTGTAGCTGGATGCATTCTGGCTTACGGCGCTCGTTGTATTGAGGCTGCGCACACTTGCCGAGGACTGTGAATTTCCAGACGACGATCTTCGGGCTGCCTCATCTTCTTCTCTTGCCTTTCGCGCTTTGCGAGCGCCCACGGTCTCTGCGTGCTGCGGAGGTACATCGAAACCTGGGAACATGTCGGGTGTCGGCTCAAACATGGCTTCACGGTGGAAGAAATTCACTCAATGCCAACATGTGAGCGGCTTGGCCATAACCTAATGACTTGTGACCCGACCCCTAACCATGCCTTCGAGAACGAAAACGTCTTGCATGCTCGCTTACTAGCTGGACTAGCGTGCATGGAATGAATAGCTGAACATCGGGTCACCCGAAAGCCGTCTGTCATGAATGGCGAATTACCGCACCGGCGCTTTGTCGGCGCCACGAGGGTAGTTGCCTTGTTTTATATGCCGCTTAAGAAGTCCATCGGCAGATTGCTTCCCTGGCCAGTTTGAGCGTGGGCATGGGTCGAAACAGTTGCAGAGCTGGTACGCCAGTTCATCGACGGTCGTCCCATGGTAAGCGGCTGTATGTATGTGATGGGCCTCCGTGGAGCCGAGAGCCCCTAGAAGGGCTGGAGAGAGCTGTCTCCCCGCATACGCCGGTCCCCGCCACAGACATGTCTCCTAGCCTTTTGCCAAGAGGATTGGGTGTCTGGGCGGGGACTTGGCGCGGTGGTGAGCCATCTTACAAGCCTTCTGCCAATCGGCGAAGCTTCTCGGGTGGCCCTGTGTTTAGGACTAGACTAAGTTTTCGTACAGGTTTGGGTACGAGCTCCGGCCCTTGCGTCGACGGGAACCTGGCAGCAGGCCTTAAAGGATGAAATTGGCTACCTCAGTTAAAAAGCTTCGCTAAGTCCCTCCAGCCTATAAAGCATGGGTTGGGCTGTTTCGCTAATCTGTCGGTACTACTACTGCGAAAAGATACGAACCAATATGATGACAGAGACACAAGGACCCTTGATGTACTTTGTCATGCCACCTTTTCCTCGTACGTCTCCATGAGTCTTGCATTATCTTACCAGCGGCCCTACCTCGCTCACAGGAGAAACCCATCACTCCTGGGCGCGGCCCAACGGGAAACGTTAGTGCTTGCGCTGGTGTCAAGTCCAAGCTTGACTATCCACGAATGACGCACCGCGGTATAGTTGCCCCGAAGACCAGCTACCCAGGTCGAGCGAGGAGAGCCTGGCCAGTCCACACACATATTGTTATGGGCTTTTCAGCATGTAGTCAGTTAGCCTGGGAGCTGCTCCCCACTCAATGAGAGGCTGCCTCTAGTTCTAGACCATGCCTGTTTTAGTTCCGCGTGAACTCTCTCTATGCCAGTACCATTGCAATCGCCACATGCATGACACGAACACGACTGCGGCCTGTTGGTCCCTGCACTGAGGCGTCGCACCAATGTTCAAGTCGCATCTCGCTATTGTGGTACTGTAGCGGCTATATCTGACCGAGACTCGCAGTGGTAATGTATTGATCTGTCTGGCAGTTTTGACAGTCAGCGTTGCTTGTCTCTGTTTCTCTCACTCCCTCCCTTCACTGTCGCGAAGATGGGCTTCATGGCACGCAAAGCGGCCGCGCTCAATGATTGGGTCTCCCGTTCGTTCGTGGGCAGATTCTTTCACCTTGACGGCTCCGGACATGTACGTCAGCTTTCTACGTGCGAATATGCCTCATGGTACTGATTGCCACAGCCCAATGCCATCAAAAATGCCCGATTCACCACCGAGATCAAGGCTGGCATAATAACGTTTCTAACCATGGCCTACATTATTGACGTTAACGTGAGTATGCCGAATAGTGTGAAGCGTGCGGCTTGCTAACATTCGCAACCCACCAGGCCTCTATCCTCGCAGACTCCGGAGTGACATGTGTCTGTAACGATCCCATTGATCCAATATGCCACACCAACGATGCTTATGCCATCTGCGTACTCGAGGCCGAACGTGATCTCATCACTGCTACTTGCGCCATCGCAGCCTTCAGTTCTTTCCTCATGGGCATTGTATCTAACCTTCCTGTCGCCTTGGCACCCGCCATGGGTCTCAATGCTTACTTGGCGTACCAAATGGTCGGTTACCACGGTACTGGCCCAATCACCTACCGTATAGCCATGACATCAGTCTTCGTCGAGGGTATCATCTTCACTGCCTTTTCTCTTCTCGGTATTCGTCAATGGCTCAATCGCATCATTCCCGCGTCGATCAAAATGGCTTGTGGCGGTGGCATCGGCCTCTTCATCAGTTTGCTTGGTCTTTCGTATACCCAAGGTCTCGGAGCGATTACAGGAGCAGAGGGGACGCCTCTTCAGCTGGGTGGCTGCCCTGAACAATTCCTCGATCCAGTCACACACATGTGTCTCTCCAACAAGGCGTCGTCTCCAACCATGTGGCTTGGTTTCTTGGCTGGGGGCGTGCTTACTGCTATATTGATCATACACAGAGTTCCCGGCGCTATGATGATTGGCATTATGGTCGTCTCGATTTGCTCCTGGCCCCGCGACACAGCCTTGACGTTCTTCCCGCGGACACCTGAAGGAGACAGCCGCTTCGACTTTTTCAAAAACGTGGTGGAAATTCCTTCTATTCGAAGTACGCTGGTATTACAGGACTGGAACTTGGCTAACGAAGGGTGGCATTTTGCCCTTGCCGTCTTCACTATGCTTTACGTTGATATTCTGAATGCGACTGGCAGTCTGTACTCGATGGCTCGTTTCACAGGCATTGTGGATCCCGACACGGGTGATTTTCCGAGAAGTTTACCCGCTTATTGCACAGACGCTATTTGCGTTGCACTTGGCTCTCTGGTCGGAGTGTCTCCCGTCACTACCTATGTAGAGTCCGGCGTAAGTGATTTGTCTACTCGCATTATCAACTGACATGGCTGTTAACGAATTCAGACTGGTATCGCAGCAGGAGGCCGTACAGGACTAACTGCAATCACCACCTCTTTTTGCTTCGTCGTCTCTCTCTTCTTCGCTCCAATCTTTTCTGCCATTCCTCCATGGGCCACTGGTGGCACTCTGGTCATTTGCGGATGTATGATGATGCGCGGAGTTACAGGTATCAACTGGAAATATGTACGTCATACTAGCTTCCGCGCCACTGTTGAACTGTGTTAGCTAACCACAACAGCCTGGCGACTCTATCCCTGCCTTTGTAACGCTAATTTTCATGCCTTTCTCCTTCTCGCTTGCTTACGGACTGATCGCTGGCATAACAACCTATGCCGTTATCAACTCTGCAACCTGGTTCCTCGGGGCCATCTCGGGCGGACACTTCCTTCCTCCCGACTACGACGACAAGGAATACTGGAGTTGTAAGTACCGTTCATTTCTCGGTAAATTTGCAGTTTGCTAACCAGACTTTATCAGTGAGCACTGACACTCGATCTCAACCTTGGGTGTAAGTTTCCCCCACATCTGCCCCAAACGCAAAAAAAAAAGCATCGCACTAACTTAGTCCCAGCATCCGTGCAATGAGAGGCGACCGACGGTTCTGGAAGCCTGACGAAAACGACTCGTTTGAGCTGTCATCGACTGAAGTTCGGTTCGAGACAACTGTGACGGGCGGTAGTAAAGTTTAATCCGTGGAGCTGGGCTTTTTTTGGCCTCAGCTCTGCGTCTCAATAGTATAGTCTAGACACATTAATTCTTCGATACCCCAATACCTGCACATGAGACTTGTAGCAATCAAACTTAGAAACTCGCCTTGTTGTTCTTGTCCGACCCAAGTAAACACACAAACAACCATGCATACATAACTTCCCCCTCCCCC
>JAWDHC010000501.1:0-11814 GCA_036172615.1 Curvularia verruculosa
GGAAAGGTGAGTGTGTAGCGGGAGCCATGGTTGCGTTTGTTCTTCTCTCTCTCTCTCTCTCTCTCTCTCTCTCTCTCTCTTTTCTTTTTTAATGATTCCGTTGAATTGTCTTGCGTCTGTGTCTGGTATGAATCCCTTGGTGTGCTCTACGCCGAATGTAACACGTCTTTATAGATGAACAGCCAAACGGTTACCGGCAGAGTATAGCCAGGGAATAAGCAACCAGACCCTTCAACAATGGAAAGAAAAAAAAACACAATCCCTGGGGTTGTGGCGACTTTGGAGCAGCAGCGATTCCTAAGCAACAAAGAGAGCGCAACCCTGGTTCTTATCCTCTTCTCTCGCAGCGGACCGCGCCATCAAGTGACCCCGTCTCCATCGTCATTCCTTCCCAAGGCCGTCGAATTTGTAACCCTTGATTCGCTCCACCTAGCGTTCTAGGAACCAGATTGCCAGGAAGGCCTTTGTCGGCAATCTTTGGAAACCCTACCAGCAGAACGTCCATGCGCCCAAACTCGCATTTCTAAATCAGCCCCTAGCCTCCTCCACTACGCTTGACTTGCGGATCATCGATGCCCACAGGGATTCATTAGACGCGATATGCTCTTGGCTGCTAGTGCTGGCGGGTACATGCAGCCGTGCGCTTGTATCGGCGTAGCAAAAGATAAAACTATGGCTGATGGTTCGGGAACGCACTGGGGAGGGCATGTCGAGCGGCTGACGGGCCCTGCGCCATGGCCCTTTGCTCAAACACAAGATGCGTAGTCGCCTTTGCTAGTGTTGTTCTGGAAACGATGGAACAACAGGCCTCCCTTCTTGGGCTCGGGAGTGGTTTCGCATGTCGGCTGCGCCAATAGCCTCTGCTTCAAGCCTATTGGAGCGGTTGGGCAACAAAAGTTTGCGGGCCAGCTGCCGTTGAGACGAGACCATGGATGGACACTTCCGAAGTCTACTATGCTCCCTCCACCACCACACCACCGCCACAAGCACCACCACTACCTTCGCCAGACATCGGCATGCTGCCGGCCACGATTGTATCAAGCTGACAATCACGCTTTCTTCTAGAACCTACGGCCGAACATATACCAGTTCCGAGATTCTTGGAAGCTGAACCGCCCTCCCCTCAAATTTACCTAGTCGGGCAGACTCGAGCAATCATACCGCCCTGCTCTCCTCCCAAGCACCTTTTGCCCTTTTTGGCGCCCGAAAGCGCCGAGCAACCGCCCTTGTCTTCGCCTTGTCTACTTCCAACACGCCGCCTTTTTGCTCAAACTGTGCCACACAATGCAGAGCCCGCCCCCTTCCACCCAAGCCGGAGCAAAATCAAATCAAAAACTAACGGTCCCGGTACTATAGAGCAACAGCCAAAGCCTCAGCGCATTCTCCCTTTTCTTTGCGTCTGGCCGCTTACTCGATTGTCAGCAGCTGGTCGTCGTGGTGGTGTCAATACTAGCAAAGTTTGAGTAAAGCTTGGAAGGGCTAGCGAGCGCAAGCAAAGACTCGCTGAAAACCTATCGACGCCACAGAAAAGAACGGGAGCGCACATGGCGCCCTAGAGGGATCAGCAGCCAGAGAGACGGGTGTATTCTGCCTTTTCGCGAATGAAAGTTGAGCCACAGCGGACAGCGCTCCGCACACGTGTCCATGGGCCCCCAATAATTTGTTCTGGAAGCAGGACCAGAGTGAGGGCAAAAATCGGCTAAAACGTTTATTTCCGGAGGTTCAATCAACCCTCAGCTGTCTCTCTGCCGTCTGAGCCCACGATATGCTTCCAAATCATCTCATCTACATGCATACATCATACATACATACACCATCATGCGAACATGTCTTACAGCCGGGTGTCCATACAGAGAGCGAAGCCGAAAGAACGAGACGCCTTGTATATCCTTCTCTCACAACATGCTAACGAACAAGCCATTGTGCTCTACGGTATGTACATGCTTGGCATGCCGATCATATAATCCTCCGAGCCAATGCCGCGGCCCTGAGACGGCGTCCTTTTTCGATGTATCGTTGCCTTTTCGGCACGCAATTCCTTGGGTTCGTTCATTTGGCCCAAACCTCACGGTTGGGCGCTTGGGGCATGTCACCACCGTTGCCTTGCTTGCAAGGAAGAAGAAAGAAGAAAAAAACAAGACGCAGTACACGTGGCTGACCACTTTGCGCCGCCTTGTCCTCCTCTTTTCTTCCGCCGACTCAACCTCTCCGGACGTGATTCCGTACGCACAGCCCACCCTCACCCACTCAAAGACAGATCTATGCCTTCCTCCCCCTTGACAGTTGCGCATCGGGCGGCGGAGAAAAGATACAGTTGGATGTCATCGGCCCGTTTGTCTGTACCACAATAGACGAGAAAAAAGCTTCCGCCTTTGTACAGAGAAGAACAGGTGCATGAAAGAGAGTGTGGATGCGAGCATGGTGCATATGCGGCTCCTTTCGCCGAGAGTTGCAGCATGACAAGAAGGCAAGTCGCCCGGCACCTTGGGGTTGGAGGGAACCTACCCTCGTATGTTGCATATTATGACGCCATAATCGTACGATGAACGGCTACAAGGTGCTTACGGAAAAGCCTGGGAAATCAACTAACATCCCCGCGCACCATGGGCTTAACAACGACTTCAGTATGGCGTCGCATGGCTCCCTTGA
Source organism: Curvularia verruculosa (assembly GCA_036172615.1). Taxonomy (NCBI): domain Eukaryota; kingdom Fungi; phylum Ascomycota; class Dothideomycetes; order Pleosporales; family Pleosporaceae; genus Curvularia; species Curvularia verruculosa. The sequence continues at coordinate 2,650 of JAWDHC010000501.1, forward strand.
TGGCGGTTACCTGCAGGGCCAAGCGTGGCTAAGGAACGACCCTGATCGGCAGCCGGTCAAACCAGCATTGCGGATTGGGAGAGGAGTTGGCAGGGAAGCAGGCGAATTACGGCTGACGGGTGACATATCGTTTTAACGGGCGGTCGTCAAACGCACCCTGGGGGAACATCCGACTTGTGTGCTAGCAGTCATGGCAGGCCACACAGCGTCGTCAGCGTCAGACGGAAGGACGTCGGTCAAATGCGCTCAAACGACACTGGGTTCTGCCATGAATATGACAAGGGAAACAGAAAACATCCTCCAATCACAGAAGGCCGGTGGTGAAAAATTGAAGCGGGTACAGTAGCCATTTGACGTGGTACGTGAATGAGGTAGGATGTGTGTTCTAAGAATCAGCACTTGAGCCTCATACCATGTTCGGCCTTTTGCTTTCGTACGTATACTAGGAGCGATTGTACGTACGTACGTACGTACGTACGCTGTCTAAGAAAGAATGGAACGAACCAAGATGGGGAGAAAAAATCATGGAATATGGAATAATGAAAAAGAATAGTCATCTTATTCGTGAACCACACGTTGGAACCCCCTTTCCACGTTCAAATTTTACCCCAAACACCAATCTTATCCTCGTCCTCCAAGCAACCAAGAAGACACCAAGAAGCTTTAAAAGGTTCTACAACAGCCGCATTTCATTCCCGAACTCCTATCCTTACAACCGTACCATTCAACTCCACAAACGGGAACTCCCATCCCACTTCCCCGGACATCCAGCGGTTATCTCACCCACACAATACGCCTCTACCGTACTCGGCTCCTCCCCTCCCCTACCCATACCATACCCCGGCTCTCGCTCCCGTCCCCTACCCTACTTGTTCGCTTACACACAGGTAATAGAACTTTTGCCCCAAGAACTGCCTAATTGGGTAAGAAACGTCTTTTTCAGTCCCGGAGATTCCGGGTGTTGTTGTAGTAAAGCCGCTGCCAGGGAGATGGAGATTCTGGGAACAAGGCTGTTGTCGCACCAACTCGCTATGCCCGTTGACTTTTTTTCCCTCTTTCTCACACACATACATACATACATGGGCAGCCTTGCACAACCCCCGGTCACTTGTGCAAAGTATTCTACAACAGCTGAATGTAATGCCTTCGGTCCTTTTTTTTTATATGCTACTCCATCGGGTTTATCTAGTGATGAAGTGATTTTGTGATAAGAAGCAGGAAGACAAAAAGGAAGGAGGCAATGTGTGAATCACAGTGCATGGCAGAGTCTGGGCAGGGATAACAAATAGTCAGGACAGGACGAGGATCATGCTGTGTTCGCTCTAAACCCAGGGTGAAAGGGCGTTGCGCGTATGTCTTCGGATCCGCCTTTTTTTTATCTTCATTTTCTTCTCTCCTTCCCAACGTGGTCATGCTGGTGGTGACATGTAAGTAAGCAGCCTCTTGCGCCCAGACTGCCGAGTCGAGACTTACGGTCGGTACTTGACCGTGCGCACATACGTGATAAACTGTCCGATTGGCGTTTTCTTGGGAGCTATGCATCTGCCGATAGGAATTATCAGGTAATTCTTCGATCTAAGGATTACATATAGGATCTTCCTGTCCTTTTTCTGAAATATCTCAACTGGATTGGCTGGCGGCTTTTTTGGCGCGTTCGGAGATTTATCTGTATGGTAGCTCCTTGTGACCTTTCTGGGTCAGGGGTGTACGGAATGGTTCACATGGAGTACCCCAGGTTGGCGGCATTTCGGGTGGGTGGAGTAGGGCGGAGTATGGTCGAGTGGAGTGTGGTGGAGTGGAGTCGTGATGTTTACGGGGGCGTGAGGATCATGCCACGAGAAGAAGTGGTAGAGGTGAAAGGTAGAGAAGTCACGTGAAGTATACATGACAGCCTATGTACGTAGGCACTGCTGGTTGAACTAACGTGGACACCCAAATAGCTTGCCCCTTTGCATCAATTGATATTCCATCTTCTAAGTCTAACACTTAATTTTTCAACCTAATAATATGTATTAAGATGTTGTGAAGAAATTTAGACTCTTTAATCTATAATCTTTACGTTGTAATAGGTTCCTAGATCTGTAAAGTAAGGAGGTTTTGATGTTTTTATGACGCTATCTGGCTCAGCTCCACCTAGACCATCACGTGCCCGGAAGGTACAGTATATTGAATTTGCAGTATCTAGAACTGAATAGTATATAGGTATAATGTTATTGGTAATTAATGATGATGTTGATGCGCCAAGGCATGCAGTAGTCCGCGTTGTTTTGTCCGCCGGATGGTAGCCACAGGCACATGATGTGACTGACAGCCTGACACTATTTTGCTTTCCTGTGCAACATGCATGTCCACGTTGACGGATATCAAAAAGAATGGTGTACCTACAGCACGAAAACAAAGAGATGACTGTACGACCTTGCCCTTCCCAATAAATGCCTGCTTTCAAAGCATGAAAATAAATGAATGTAACTATGTAACTTCACCACTTTCAACTAAAGTCACGTGTTTGCACCTGTTCTTCCATATACGTATGCACACATCACATCCAACACCCCATCGACCATCTAATTCTCTTCTCTCTGCCCCATACTCCATAAATCTTGTCCGCCAACCCTCAACATCAGCCAGCCTCCCGAAACAACCAGCCATCCCTCTTCATCCTCCTCATCCTCCTCTGCAAGCAAAAACAAGGCATCCTTCATCCATCCTCCCACCCCCTTTTCCCCCAGCCCTCCAACCCTTCATCCCTCCAACCGCATCCGCATCCGCATTCACATACAAACAAACCACACCAACACCATCCCTTCACACCCACTCCAAACCCTCAAACTCTCCACCAAGCACACACCATGTCACTTCCCACTTTACTTCAGTCCAGTACATCAATACAGCAAGCGATGTCCTAACCTTGACACAAGCTCAAACGCCCTCAATAGCAAGAAGAGTGGATAGGAAGAGAGAACAAAGTAACATGATATGATATAGTATGATGTGATACCTCACGCGCAAAAAAAAGGCTTAAATATATATAATTATGTAGTTGTACAATTGGTTAAACCAGACAAATGAGCAAAGGAAATAAAAGAATTGATTCTCTCTCTCTCTCTCTCTCTCTCTCTCACACACACACACAAACTAAGATTATCCAACCAAGACATCGTGACAGAAAGAGAAATCGAAACCAAGTCAGGGAAGAAAAGCGAGGTTATTCATTATATTATCAAAGCATTTAATGAGTGCAAAAGAAAAAGTAAAGACGTCATAACATCGTATCTTCATTATCATCATTCATTGCCCCCCAACAAAAAGGATAGCCAGTAAAGAGAAAAACGAGACAAGGCATGATAATAATACACCTGGACGGCTCTGCCACCGTTTTTCCCGGGGCGCAATCATTCAGTCATTCAAAAGATAAAGACAGTGAGACAAGCTCAATAATCCCTCGTCCGCCTCCTCCTCGACGAAGACGACGTCTTAACCGGCGATCCGTTTCCCTCATCGTCGTCACTGCTAAAATACTCGTAATCGTCTTCGTCATCACCGCGAACATAGTCGTATCCATGATCGGGTCTGCGCTCTCGACGCTCATCTCTTACGCTGCGGTCGGCACCACCGCCGCGAGATTTGGATCGAAAGCGATCAATGATACTGCGGCTTCTAGCGCGGAAACCACCACCTCCAGCACCTCTGCTGCGGTCGCGATCATGAGTTCTAGCTCGAGACCGGGAGCGGGAGCGAGACCGCGAGGGAGATGGGGAATGGCGGTCGCTTCGGCTTCTGTGGATTCAACATGTTAGAACGATTTATGAAGAGGGAAAAGTAATCGAGGGACAACCAACCTAGAACGAGTAGCAAGTTGGCGAGCTCCAAGGGCACCGGCCGCAGCTCCTGCAAGCGTCGTCAGTTTACTTTTACCCAGTGATCTGCCTGCGAGGCCACCGGCCAACGCACCTCCCACTGACGCAGCCAACCCCTTTTCCCGCAGATCCATGCTGTCGAATCGATCGCGCACTTTGGACATGCGTGAATCATCTCGACCAGGGTCTTTGCTGGGTCGGGAGCGGTGCGAGTGGGAGTCGACGGACCTGGCTCGGCTTCTATGCGAGTGGTCGCCGCGGCGTCGGTGGCTCCGCGAGGACTCGACAGGAGGCGGGGCGTATTGGACGACTTCTTCACGCGGTGCAGGAGCTGAATAGGCTGGGTAAGGCGGGTTGGGTACGGGACCGTAGGCAGGCTGCGAGTTTGATCGCTGGCGAGTAAAGGGCGGGGGAGAGGGTTGGTAACCAGCACCGCTGGCAGCGAATTCGGTATGGTGATACGGGTTCAGGGGCGAGTTGGAGCCAACTGGTGGGGGCGGAATAGGTGCATCTCCTGTCGGTGGAGGCGCTGAGGTATTGTATACAGGGCTAGGAGCATATCGAGAATGACCTCGAGGGGCATCTTGGTGCCCATAGTCACCACGGGGTGGCGAGGGCGCTGCTGGCTTTGGGGAGTTAGTAAGTGAACGCTGAAGCAAAGTCGCCAGAGGCGGCTCAGAGGACGGGGTAAAAGAAGCAGAAAGAGGAGAAGCACGTGGAAGTGCGTCAAACAAACGGGGTCGAAACCGAGGACTCGACGGGGCCGATGCAGTCCGGCTTCTCGATATCGGCGGACTGGTGTTGTTCGCCGGTATCGAATGCTCGGGCATGGCCGCGAGTGTCGCTCGTCGAAAAGAGGAAAGATTATTTACCTGAGGCGAGTATCCGTATGAAGGTGCCTGGCCGGAAGCATATTCCTGAGGATTGTACGGCTTGTACTCAGACGCAGGCGGAGGGGGAAAGTAGGGCTGTCTCTGCTCGGGCTGGGCCATGATGGCTTCTCTCGAGTCGCTATAGGAGCCGTCAAAGTCGCTGCTGTACCTGTGATGGTTTTGTCGGCCGCGACTTAGGCTTCTGGTGGACGTCCTTCCAGCACTCTTTGCACGTCGTCGGTCCTGCTTTCTTTGCTCGTACTTGCGATCGTAATCAGACTCGTCCAATGGGCTGGGAGCTCTCCGTGAACGACGAGCGCCAGACTGATCTTCGCTCCTGTATCGTTGTCGGTCGTTTGTTCTGCCTTCGTTTCGATCTTTACGATCTTTGCGATCCTTTTCAATGCGTTCCTCTTCGGCGGGAGTGAAGAAACCACCGGGTATCTTTTCAAAGAACTTGTCGGGGATTTGCTCTGCGCCGTAGCTCAGCGCCTTGAAGGCGAGGGCCGCCATCTTTCAGCACAGCCAGGAATCCGGATGTCGGAGTGTGACGTAGGTAGACCTGGACACGGCACTGTGATTGGAGAGCGGAGCGGACTGGTCCCAGCGAAAAAGACGGGGGAGCCTGGTTGGTCGGAGGGGAGGATGGCGTGCAAAGAAGGGCTAGATGCGAGTATGGTAGACGATGTAGAATGAAGTCTGTACAGGGACGTATGGAGAGATGGGAGTGGTGGGTTGGTGCAAGTCTTGTTTTGGCAGTATGTGCACTGGGAAGAACAAGAACAAGAACAATACGAAGAAGAAGCAAGGTGAGTGTCTGAGGTGAGTTGTGTGGTATGATGGGCAATACGATCAAGGGGCAAGAGGGAATTAGATATCCGCGACGGCCTTGTGCGCTTAAACCCCACGATAGCAATGATTCGATGCCCCAGAGGCCAGAGGCGAGTTGGTGGTAGGCGCGTTGACGACGCTGGTGCTATGACGTCGTTTGTCGTCGAGAGGGCTCGTGCACGCCTGTCACTGGGGCCGCCTGGTAGAGAGATCGCCTGCGTACCGTACGCTGGTACTGCTACACAGTTTGAAAAAAAAAGCACTCCTTACTGCATGTTTGAGACGTTGTATTTGGACCGTTCGAATGTCTTTCATGCCTCTCCTCCTTTCACCAGGTGATAGATACTACACACAAGATACGCATATACCATTCTTATGTATCCATCCAACCAGAACCCAAGTTTGCCACGGCCTTGTCCTACCATAAATATCCCATTATATTCTGGCATGTACTCCTACAAGGGGGAAAGAAACAAGGCGCCATCGGAATACTAGCAAATCCCCTTGCTACAAACCGGGCCCGTCCTTGGTAGTCGCCAGGAATCGCAAGGGTCGGGGGGAAGTGCTTGTGTGGGACCAACTACGCGGCCTTGGCTGTCATGAAAATGGTAATGCGCTGGCAAAGCTCGTCAGCTTTGCGGCCCCAGCCACTCGCATCTATGGAGCCCTGTGCGATGACGACATGTTCGAACTGGGTAACTCACCGCCATCATCACGGGTCATGTGTGCGCTCGGTGGCTTGCATAACGAGAAAGATAGAGAGCTTCAAGTCGTCACGATGGTGCGCATGGCAAGTACAACTGTTGGTGCAGTCTGAAAATTGTGTAATGCTGGGGTATCCGACCTATGTAAACGCCGCCACCGACAAGGAAAAAGACTGCAGTTCAGAGCGTCATGTAGCACACTGCCGCAGGAACATCACCCATCTCCATTACATGTCCCCACCAGTACCTGGGGTGGGACTGCGTAGCTCGCCAGCTGGTCTGCCCGTGCTATCCGGCACATCGACCATGTCCTCAACCATCCTCAAGAATCTCTGCCTATACTCGTCGCTCGAAGTAGTGATGCTCATGGGACCATGATCCTTGCCTGGCTTCACCGCATTGAAGAGTTTCACCAAGCCCGTCAGCGTTTGGGCCTGAAGAGCGTCTTTTGCCCAAAAGAAGTCGAGGATGACAGTCCTGTAGACCCACTTGCCGTCGCGCGACACAGTACCACTACGCCATGACGATCTGCGTCCTGGAGGGGCTGGGATCTGGCCATTGTCGGCAGCGCTAATATGGGCTGGGTAGCGGACGAGGAAGAGCGAGTAGTCGACTGCGTTGTTATCCTGCAGAATCTTGGAGTCTCGCGATAGTTGGGCGATGAGCTCCTCCTTTTGATCAATCGTGACCCGGATCTTATCGTTGAACTCGTCAATGAGGCGCTCCTTGACACTCTCTGGCGCCAGCCTTCCATTTGCTACGTCACGCTCAGGGTAGAAGTAGTCGTTTGGCTTGAGGTCATACGTCTCCCATTGCTTCTGCTGGTCCTTGCTGCAGCTAGACTTGCCGTAGAGAATGTTCTCCATGATGATGTGGTGGCTCGGTGCTGTGCCTAGTGCAGCACCAATAGTTGCTGTTGGACAGTAGAGCAAATCAGTGATGCGAACCAGGAGGGAGTCTTGATTCAGCTCCATATGCTCCACATAGGGATCCAGCAGACGCGTGCGGAAAAACGACTGCTCAAAATGCCGTGGCAGCGACTTGACGAGGAATTTTGAATTTGGCGTCGTGAAAAACGTCTACTACATGTTAGCCACCAGTTTTCTTTGATGAAAAAAAAAGCATGCAGTGCTTGTGTGTTGGCATACCGATCCTGAATAGCCTAGGTCACCAATAGCTACCAGATCTGTCCGCTTGCTGCTACTCGGACTGCGGAAGCTCTCTGTATATTCCTCCTCCTCCATCTCCCACGTCTCATTTCGCAACTGCTTGAACAGCGAGGCACGAAACCGCGCAAGAGTAAGGTTGAAGAGGGCGAAGAAGGCGTAGATGCGCGCCCAGAAACCCAGATGTGCCTTGTCATCGTTTCTGGGTGCGTCTGCTCTGAAGATGGCGCGTAAGATAGAATTACTAATGAGACGATCGCGGCGTCCCATTTTGGGCTTCTGTGTAGGTATGTAATGGGGTCTGAGTAGGCGATGATCACAGAGCTAAAGAGGATTTCAGCATTGTAGAGATGGGAAAGCGTGCTGCTGTAACCAAGGACCGCGATATTCCAGTGACGTCAACGCGCTAGAGGGTCAACAACTTCCATTGTCGCCAGTCCGTGCAGACATGTCCCCATTACGACTAAAGCTGCTCTCACTAGATGCTGCAGTGCTTGGTTACTCATGGTAAACATTCAAGACGTTGTCTTTTCATTGAGACAGATGGCTGAGCTTGGTGACACGGGTGGTAAACTCGTCTCGTGCTGCAGCTAACATTTAGCTTCTAGCAGCAATGGCCACGGCCACGCCAGTGTTTTCAGCCATGCTTCCCCTCGCCATATGGAGTCAAGAAAGCGATATTATGGCCCCTGAGCACTCCGCGGACGAACTACTCGTGACATTTGGTGAACGACAAATCAGCCTCCAGATCCAGCGTTTGAGATGAGAACAATTATACTTTACAACCCCGTTATCAGACTATCCCTGCCAAACGGTGCATGTTGTCTGGGGGTGGGGGGATTGAACTGAGGGCTGCGTAGACAGCGTCGTGTTTTTCGCATTTCTCGATACTTATCCCTGTCCTTTCAAGCGTTTACTATTGGCAAGCTACAGAGTAAGAAGAGACGGTCTCCGCTCACTTTACCTACTCTGCCCATGTGCGACTCGCGACAAGCTTTCCTGTTGGCTTTTTGAAAAAAGATAGTTCCATATGGAATCAAGCAAGCGGCTGTTGTATAAATTACATTGCCATCTTGGCGGCATGCTAACGTCTGGGCCGCCACAATCTCGACCCCGAGTCGGCATGTTCAAAGCGCTCAGATACGCGAGCCCCATGTACTGGACCGTTGGAAACAAGTCTCGACTGCTGTGGGAACCATTGTATTTTCCCTTATTCGAGAGTTTGGTGGAGCCGCCGACACATGCTGTTACAGTATTCGAGGTCTAGATGCGTCTCAACATATAGTCACACGGAAGCACGCCTAGCCATGTAGTAAGATAGTAGAGTGACTGGAACCCGTGGGCGCATATCTGTGGTTTCTTTCGATTCGTCCCGAGCCTTGAACTACTAGACAGGCGTCCCACTCTATTCCGTCTTGGGTGCTCAGCATAGTAATCAAAGGGTTCAGGATACTCGGTGTTTCGTGTTTATCGTACTTTGAGTGGCAGGCTATTGGACGCATTCCGTGTTGCATCTGCAGGGTCTTTGAAATCATTCCGACGGGCTTTGGCTTGCATCAGTTTAACTCTCTTGAGCAGGCAAAGACTAAACATATAAAGCATATGTGAATGTAGCACGGGAGTTGGAGTGTACCAGCGGCCAATTCTACTTGTTCTTGACCTTACAGGTAGCTGAACTGGTAAAGAAGGTAGCAGTCTTTGGATATATATATATATATATATATATATATCTCAA
>JAWDHC010000502.1:0-11537 GCA_036172615.1 Curvularia verruculosa
GTGTGTGTGTGTGTGTGTGTGTGTGTGTGTTGTTAATATACATACGATTCGCCATACACACATGGTTAGCCAGTCCCAAGATACTCAGACCAGCAAAAGCTACAGGAGTTACTTTTCTTTCCATGCTACTATATGTATATATGTACCGTAGCTGTATAAATACAATTACCAGAGCTAAAAAGACGTTATGTATATATGTACTTATGTATATCTGGAAAAGAAAGAAAGCAAGCAAGCAATAACAACACCCAAAAAATCTCTCAAGATCATTTCACTCGCTCTATCCATAGGCCTCCCCTCGCACCATCATCAAAGGCGTGAGAAGGAAAAGAAGGTGAGATATTGTGCATATACATGTTGCTCATACGAAACTCTTATGTTTATTGGGAATCAAAAAATAAATAAATAAAAAACAAAAATGCTATGGATAAAACAGAAGACTGTCCAAACAGTGACAACAAAAAGGCAAGTTTGTCTGGAAGAATAAATAAGTATTGTCATCTACAAGTTGGGACAAATGAAAGGGAACAACCATGGGTGAATGAAGAAAAAGGTACACTGAGCTTGAGAAAGATGCCAATCCTATCTTGAAAGAGAGAAACGCAATTCGTCAAAATCATCGCTGCCATGGGCCGCGATCCCCTGGGTGCCTAGGCACTCCAGACATCCAGTCACTTGGTCCAGAAGGAGGATGACGTTGGTCTGGTAGTGACCCTGGTCCTGAACCAGGTGGTGGTGGCACACCTCTAGCATGACTGGCTCTCATAAAACTGTCCCTATGATGTGCGTCGCGAGCGTCGCGCTCCCGCATATCACGCTCCCGCATATCACGCTCCCGCATATCGCGCTCCCTCATGTCCCGTTCCCTCATGTCCCGCCCAGCTTCTCTTCTCATGTGTTCATCCCGATTTTGCATCGCCGCTTGATGCTGTGCTTGCGCCTGTGCCTGCTCCTCACGGAGGCGTTCCGTCATGCTCCGGTCCCGAGGATTGCGCATGAAATGATGTGGCTCTTCAGGAGGGCGTTGTCCGTATAACGAATGGTTTGCAACGCCGAGCGAAGAATGAGGCGGATGCTGCAGAGGTGGAGGTTGGCTATGCTCGGATCTCGACAGCGGTGTCTGAGTCTGAGACCTCTGAGCAAGATAACCTCGATCTTGAGACTGGTATCGTAGGTCTTCGTGCATCGGTGGATTCGTCGAACGCAGCGCAGAACTGGAAAGTTGTTCACGCAGATAGTCGGCTCTCTGAGAAAGCTCGCGGCTAGTGTCGCGATCCGATAGTTGGCGATGGTCAAGATCGTGGGCATCCCGGGGATCCCGAGGACGGTAGGGCTCAGTCAGCCTGTTCAAGCCTTGGAAAGGATGTTGACCGTGATGCTCATTAGGCGTTTGAGGATTCGAGTAAGACATATTCACATTGGAAGACTGCGAATGCTCGTTGCGCGCAGCCGACTCTCTCTGTTGTACTACATGGCTTGCTTGTAAGCGTGGACTAGGACGCATACCCATTGGACCAGATGATGGCACACCGCTACCTGGTGGCTCCACCTGGGCGTATGGGTTGGGTTGCAAGATTTGCGCGGACTGTGCAGATGTATTGATAGCTTGTGCATGCTGCGCCGTGCTCGTACCTGGCATAGCGTGTCGGGGCATTGGTCCTGGCGGTCCGCTTATGCTTGAAGTACGTGAGTGCGGATTCGGCGAATTGCTGTATCCGCTAAGAGGAGGCGGAGTCGCATTTTGACGCGGAGTGTTGTGCTGAGCGAAGACTGAGCGATGATTGAACATCCTGTCGGTAGCAGGAGGTGGCTGAGGTAGTCCAGACTGTGAAGATGGAATAGGCGTTAGTTGCGAAGTCTGAGCCATCCCTGGATGATACGGCTGTCGGGTTTGCCAGCTTTCCCGCATGTTTGATCTGCTCGCTGATGGCTTGTCATCTGTAAGGTCAATCGGCCTGTTCGCTGTTGCCGTAGGAATCGAGGATTGCTGAGCATATGACTGACGGCTGTATGGAGGAGGTTGCACAGCGATTGGGTCTTCATACAATGGCCGTCTCGACGCCGATGGATAGCTCTGAGTTGTCGGAGGAGGTGGAGCAATCGGCACTGACTGCTGCGGAGTAGAGCTGTGCGATGGCGGACCTTGCTCGCTCGGCTTTTTGCGTCTAGGCTCCTCTGGATCAGTGTCATTTAGTAGTGACATGAGATTCGACTTGCGTGGTTCAGCCGCGGGCTTGGGTATGACAGGGGGCGGGGTGTTGTGCATAGGTGGCTGGCTACGTTGCGGGTGTTGCAGCTGTGAGTGCAACAATGGCTGAGGCTGAGCTGGAGGGATCGCTGTAGGATTCATGTTCCTAGGCTCTTCTTTGACAGGCGGCGTGAGAATTGTCGAGCGAGGTGGCAGCTGTTGACCAATATGACTGGAGCTGGAACCTGGAGAAAACGCTTCGGCGGTAGTTTGGTTGAGTGACTGCGCCTGCGATGGGTGCCGAGAGTGCGAGTATGGCAACGGCCGGTGTTCTGGCGATCTAGCAACCGAGTTTGAACGTACTGGCGCCATAATCGGTGGTGCGGCGGTAGGAGCAAAAGGTCGATGCTGTTGCACCTCTGAGGATATCCGACGGACATGTTGCTCATGGATCCTGCGATGAAGCTCTTGGTCATGTGGAAGCTCAGACCTGCCAACGGCTTCTCGATCAGGGTAATGGAGTCCACGGTAGACAGGTGAGTGATGCTGCTGCTCCTGAACACGCGGCTGGGAAGGCGCGTGTTGCTGCGGTGGTCGATGTGACTGTTGACCGCCGGATGGTTGCGAAGGTGGCCGGCTCTCAAAACGCGGAGGAGGTATGTCATCAGAGAAGTACCCTGCTCGAGGCCCTTGTGGCTGGGGCTTTGATTGCGATATGGAATGCTGATGGTGATGGTGGTGATGATGTTGTTGTTGCTGCTGTTGTTGTTGTGGTTGTGGTGGTTGCTGTGGCTGGACACGCTGAGACGGAGCGGCGGGTGGTGACTGCTGTGGTGGTATTGAAGGTACAGACGGAATACTAGTCTCCGGTAGGGCAGAGAATCCCGCAGTGGCCACCAGTGGCTTGCTCTGCATGGGCCCCTGGGCAATCGTGGGGAACCTTGAAGCAGGATTCTGATGTGGTGGAGATGCCTTCGGTAGTGCAAGCTGGTTTGGAGGTGGAGAAGCGTGTTCAGGCGTCGGTGCAATGGGGCGGACCGGTGCTGCCTGTGTACTCTCATATCGTCTCTTAGGTGCTGGTGTTGGCGTAGGCGGTGGTCCAAGATCTTCACCTCGATCCCTTCGTGCATCCGCCTCTTTGGCAACTTGCTCCAAATCTAGCTTGCCACTTTCCACAAGGCGGAGATACTGATTCTTGATCATGGTGTGAGTCTTGGTACCCATGTGATTTGCAATTGCAATCCAGTCTGTGCCAAAGTGCGCAACGTTCTTGTCAAAATCTTGCAACTCTGAAACAGACCAATAACTGGAAGGTCCAGGTCTTGCACCAGGCTGAGGTTTGGGACGGTCCATGAGGCCACCTTGCATGCCAGGAAGCGGCTGCATGTCACTAGACATGACCACCTGTTCCTCCATAGGCACAACATGTATAGGCATGGCCATCTCACCCAGCGGCCGCTTAGTCGCATCATCCTCCATCTTGACTCCAAAAGTCTTTTCTTTACGGTCCGTCTTGACAGGCGAGCCTACGGGGGCGGCAGCAAGGGGCATGTTCTTCGGCTTTCGACCAAGTTTTTCTTTCGATGGTTTTCCTCGTCTTCCAACCTTCTCTTGAGAGCCATCGGTGTCGGTCTGTCTGCGTGACCGTCCCGGAGTGGCAGTTCCAGTAGTTTGGTCAAAATCCGTCTCCGTAGGGCCGAAAGTTGGTGCTGCCGAGCGTCTAGGTCGTCCAGTCTCAGTAACGGGCAAGGGCGTTCCATCCTCTCCTTGCACTTCGGTTCGATCCATGTTGGCAATGGCTCCACGGCCTCGACCAACACCTCCACCACGTTTCCTAGAAACTCTTGGCTTTCGCAGTTTGCCTTTATACTCTCTGCCCCATTTGGTCGCATAGTAATGGTTGATACAATCCTTGTAGGTGCGCTCGGTCCCGACCTCTTTGTACAAAACCTCAGCCAACTTACCCCATTTCTTTGCATACTGATCCTTGTAATTATGCACCATGACACGATGTTCCTCGGGCGTGAAGTCATCCTCTGGTGGTTCGTAATGAAACACGAAGATTCCTTGGCCAGGTTCGCGCTGGAAGTTGTAATCGATGAATCTTCGCCGTTGGGCCTCAGCCTCCGTCAGTTCCAAGGGTACATCTGCTTCTTTTTCAGGGTCAGCCATGGCCTTTCTGGGCTCCTTGTCCTTTTTTCCAAGCTTCTCCTCTTCGGCGGTCTTCAGGGATTCCTTAATGACTGCCTCAAGATCTAGCTCAGTAGCCCATCGGCTCGCATGGCTTCTTCGGCCTGTAGGTGCTGCAGACCCATCAAGTATTCCCGTCATCGCAGCGTTCTGCGCATCAGGGGTGACAGCCTTGAGCAATGGTTCCGCTGATGGTTGCCTATCCTGGTCATCCTGTTCACGTTCTTCGTCCCATGGTCGGATGTGCAACCGCCACTCTTTGTACACGGCAGCATATCGTCGAAGGGTCTGATCAACGCTTGTTTCTGGCTCAATGCTCTTGCGCAGCTTGCTACGAATGACGTCCATAACAGAGTCCGGCAGCACAGGACGATCTTGACCAATATCAGACAAAGGTGTTGGTGGACCAGACCCAAGGTAAGGCAGTGAGCTCAAGTCAGGCAGAGTCTCTTGATCAGCAGAAGTCTCACGACGGAGGCGCAGGGCCATTGTAGCAGGCGCCGTTGACCGCTCTTCGATCTCTTCCTTGTCTTCCATCTCAACATCTTCTGAATCTTCAGCTCTAGGAGTTGGCAGATCTGCTGTAGTACTCTCGGGTGGGGGCTGGAGAGTTGCCGACGTTTCGGGAGCTGTTTTGATGGAAGCTGGAACTAGATTCTCTTGGGGCAAGGGTGTACCGACCTCTTCCACAGAGGCTACTTCAGGTTGTGCTTGTGGAAGATGATCGACGGTTAGGCAAGACAATAGAGCAATTTCCTGCAAAGGCGTAATGGCACGCAGATGCGGAGCGCTCAGATCCACACGCTTCGCCTCCAGACGAGCCCGTTCTCGGTTGTATTTGGCTTCTGATTCAGCAAAGTCCTCTTCGTCCAAATCCAAATCGTCATCGGAGTCTTGTAGGGCCTCAGGTGCAGACGATGCGGCCGACATGGGAGGTTTGACCATTCGAGGTGACGCATCTGCCATAACGACGTCTGAATGGCGTCTGGTTTCGATTGGCGTGGGTTTAGGCGAAGGTACGGCTGGCCGTTCTGCTGACGAGGCTCGTTCTCTACGGCGTTCAGCATCATTTGATACCCTAGAAAACGAGGGTGACACTGATTTTGCCTGTGGCGTCCTCTGTGGTTGCGTAGCTGAAACACTATTCTCAAGCCTTGGGGCTTTGGGTGCATTTCCAAATGATCGTTCACGATCTTCAGTGGGAAACTCGCGCTTGGTTGGGATTGATGGCCGGTTTGATGTAAAGCCAGGCCGCACCCACTGCATGCTTTTCGGGCCTCCACTCAAAGGGCCCCTAGCCAGAGGGAACCCAGATCTATCAGCTTGATTGTACGGTGGGGGCGGCCGAGGAGCCATTGGTGTTCTGTCAGCTTTTGGTCCAGTCGGAATGTTTGCTGGTAGGCTTTTGGGCGAAGTGCTCATCGCAGGTCCACTTCCACTGCTAACACGGGGTCCGAAGGTCGAAGGGGTTGCATTAGGGGACGCATCCCGTGGGGCGTATGGCGGAAGAGTGGCCCTCGAGAAAGAAGGTGATACATTGGCTCTCAGGGCTGCTTGGGGTGCTGTTGGCGGTGCACGCGGCCTTGAAGCTGGACCTTGAGGCGGGGACTTTGCCGTGCTTGATGGGGCCGTTGGGGTCGCTGGAGCCGTTGGAGGAGTAGCAGACGATGCGTTGGAGGGACCTTTAGGGTGGCCAGGTAATTGCGGCGTTGTTGGACCTTTGACAGGCACGATATCCGAGCTTGGTGCATCGGTGGTTTGGGATGAAACAGCAGCGGGCGGAATAGCGGGCGGCTCCATCCGTTGAGGCGGCGCAGGCGGCTGCGGCTGTGGCGGTGGTGGAGGAGGAGGAGCAGGCCTACCCTCATGATTTGGTGTTTCTCCGGATAGAGGGCGGTCTGGCGCGCGATCAGCCTTGGGTCCAGTAGGAGGGAGGGTCGCTAGACCAGGTGGTATAGCCGACTTGGGAGCAGTAGGAACAACTGTGTGGGGTTTCGCGGGTGTTGTGGGAGCGACGGGAGCGACGGGAGCCGTTGAACTAGGTTGTCCAGACGAAGTAGTAGGGGTTGAGGGAACTGAAGGAGTAAGAGGAGCGGTCGAAGGCACAGAAGCTGAGACTGGAGGTTGAGCAGGTTGAGCAGGCTGCGCAGGTTGAGCGGGTTTTGGTGGTTGTGGCTGTAGTTGTGATTGCGGCGGTGGTGGTGGCGGCGGTGGCGCTGTCACCACCGTCGCTGACGCTGCTGCTGGAGTGATATTTGGTTTGCTATCAGTAACAGGCGCCCTCCACACATTAGATCCACCAAAGGCCGGGATTGAAGCAGGAGGCGACGATGCTCGAGGTGCATATCTCTCTCTCGATGCCTCTGCGCGACTGGCTAACAAGGCCTCATCCTTACCTGGTTCCCGGCGGGTGTCCTTGGCAGAAAGTGGATCAATAGCAAGAGAAGGTCGTCTTGGGTATGAATCTCCCTGTGGACCTAATCTATCAGACGGAGAGGCATGGTGGGAGGAATGAGGCGTTGGTCCCGTAGGTGTGCCTGGGAGATGTCTTAGTTCGGAAGACGCTGATCCACGGTGAGTGTCGAGTGCCCGTAAGCCGGGTTTCGAAGTACCAGCAGGGCCAATGTAAGAATCGTACTCTCTTGGGAACCTTCGGTCGTCGCGGTCTCTCCGGTCAAAATCACGTTCTTCTCGGATATCGCGTTCTTGACGCCTAGGAGGAGTCCGGCTGCGGGGTCGATACGATGTACGCTCCGGTAACCGGTCGCGTGGGTCATGGTGACGGTCTCGGTCATCGTGAAAGTTCCTACCGCGTCCTGCAAACCCGCCTCGGCCGCGGCCAATGCCTCCACCGCGATAGGATGATGCAGTACCGAGTGGAGGGGGGTCAGAATAAGTCGAACCCGCAGAAAGAGGACCATCTCGCGAATTGCGTCGAGCGCGGCCCACATCTAAATCGCGCGGTGCAAAGTCTCTCTGATCACGCAGGTCCCTAGAGTCTCTGATTGGTGATCGCCGCGGCGGGGTTGGTCGTCTTTCACGTCGATCAAAGTCGCGGTCTCGGTCTCGGTCGGCCCTCCACGAGTTTTGAGAGTTATGTGAGAATCCAGGTCCACTGCTTAGCGGAGGTGCAGTTCGCAAGGGAGTTGCCTCTCCGCGGCCAGCAAATCCGCGGCCTCTTTCGTCACGTGCTGCTGGAGACGCGCCTGAGGGTGGGCCGGCCGGTGGACCCCGGGGTGCATCACCAAGTGATTTTGGGCCCTTTGGGATTTCTCTGGGAAAGCCGCTTGGTTCTGCATTTGGGCGAAAGGTCTCGTTACCCCTTGGGGGGTAGCTTCCACCGCCCCCAAAGGCGGATGGCCTTCGGTCTCGGTATGGCGGAGATCTGTCGCGTGGATATCTGCCGTTGTCGGGGTACCGTGAGGCAGACATGATACTCTTCTTCTGTTGTGAATAGGAGCTGCAGTTGCGGCATGGGCACAAGGAGGGTTCACGGGCCAACTAAGATGCAATTGCCCGCCGCCAGAGAGCTGGTCCGCGTGCTTGGGTTGATGGAGAGATGGTACAGCCGTCAGTTGTACAAGGGTTGGCCAAGAGCGATGGCAAAGGCGGTGCGGGAGTCCGATGGGGGAACGGCTGGAGAGTGGAGTGGAATAGGCCAGATGGGAAGCAAATTGCGTTACTCGTCAAAAGCAGCCGTGGTTGGAGTCGTAGGTTGACGTCGGTCAGGTACGTAACTCGAGGTTCGTGTTTGCACGCCCGTGGTAAACGAGGACGCTAGCGGACAGGGCCCGTG
The DNA here is from genome assembly GCA_036172615.1 of Curvularia verruculosa. NCBI lineage: Eukaryota > Fungi > Ascomycota > Dothideomycetes > Pleosporales > Pleosporaceae > Curvularia > Curvularia verruculosa. Next base: position 8,175 of record JAWDHC010000502.1, read on the forward strand.
CGTGGGAAACCAGGGAAATGAGGAAAGGCGCCAAATCCCCGATCCGCGGTGGAACAGGCGCAGCTTCTCGGCGCCGGAAGCTGAGATTCAATCTGCTGGCGTTGCTTTGACGCCCAAAACGTGCGACTCACGCTGAGAACGCGTCGTCTGGGACAGGCGGAGAGGGCAAGGGGCCGGCTGGCGATGGAAGTGGCGGGTGGGCAGCGTGCAACCGTCAGCAAAGGGCGTCAGGAGCCTTGGAAGAGGGATTCTGCAGGCCGTCGACGTGGCGCTGGGGTTGTGTGCGAGGGAGCGAGTGAGTGAGGGAGTGTCGTAGGCACGTGAGGCAGCGGCGAGCAGCAGTAGCAAGAGGAGCACGAGGTCGAGTAGAAGGAGAAGGGCTGTCTAGCTAGACTGCGCACCGGGGCGCCGTGGCAGCATGGAGTCGTGGAGGGAGTGCTGTCGTCGCAAGGAAGGTGTGATGATGAGAAGGGGAACGTCGAGGAGACCAGAACACGAGAACGAAGCACTGACTCCCAGCCATGACGGATGCCTGCAAGTCAAAATGGACGCCCCGGTTGGCCTGCAACGGCCTAGCGAAGGGACGCCATGCAGGCCAGGCCAACCGGCGGTGATTGGCTGCCGACTTGGACATTGTCGATATCCTGCAGGGGTGCCAGCCGCTGGTTTTGCCTCAGATTCCAGCCCCGGCCTTGCGCTAGGCTGCTTCGGGCGAGTGTGCTCTCGTGGCGGCGCAGCACCCGCACACACACTCACGACGACGACGACGACGACGACGACGACATGGACAAACACCCAGTGCATGCCGTCTGAGCAGTGCGTGCAGTGCGTACAGTCTCTACAAAGCGGCGTCACGGCTCCCCCGCAGCGGCGCGCGGTAGCAGATGCAGCCATGACACAGGACCGGTCGACGGCGCCCTCTGCGTCGTGTCTCTCTTACGAGAAGGGATCGACCCGAGCACTAGCCTCACACCAACAGGGATCTCGGTGCCACGCTTTAGCCTCCTGGGCCACGAGTGTGGGGGCTCTTTTTCCTCAAAATCTGCCGCCGCACTGCCTTGCAGGGTGCACAATCTGCTTGCTGTCAGAGTCGCCAACGCCCAAAGACGCCGAACCTCGTGCTGCCTGCGAGTGACTGACTGACTGACTGAGCAGCTGAGCAACTGAGAGAGGGAACGTAAGTGAGCGACTGAGGGTGCCGCTACTACTGCCACTGTGACAGCTCATCCCAGCCTGCATCCGGCCATGACCAGCAGCAACGCGTCGGCACCCACGGGCGCCACAGATGCCGTCCTGAAGCCGTCCGATCCTGTGCCTGAGGGGGTGCAAGAGGTGCAGGGCATCGACTTCAACCAGTATGCGTCCCGCACCATCACCGTCGACGAGCTGGTCGGCGGTTATGCCACCATGGGTTTCCAGGCCACTTCGGTGGGCGAGGCGGTGCGCATCATCAACGACATGGTGAGTTTTTTTTTGCTTGCTTTGCTTGTTTCGGTTGCTTCTGCCCACCCCCAATGGCCTGCATGCGTGTGCCAGTGTGCCAGTGTGCCAGTGGCAGCGTCAAGTCAAGTGCGGAGACAACAGCCGGGAGGGGAGCACGCTTTGTCCGTGCGCCGCTCCTAGGCACTGTTCCCAGAAGTCGAAACGTTTAGCCTGATTTAGCCACACACGACACCAACGTATCGCCCACGTCGAGGCTAGGGGTCAATGCTAATGCCTGACAGCGCGCATGGAGGGACCCTGACACGGCCGACAGGACGACCATCTTTCTCGGGTACACGTCCAATCTTATCTCATCAGGCCTGCGCGAAACATTGCGATACCTGGTCCAGCACAAACATGTCTCGGCCATTGTCACCACGGCCGGCGGCGTCGAGGAAGACTTTATCAAATGCCTGGCGCCCACCTACCTCGGTGCCTTCTCCACGCCTGGCGCCGGCCTGCGCAAGAAGGGCATGAACCGCATCGGCAACCTCGTGGTGCCTAACAGCAACTACTGCGCCTTTGAGGACTGGGTGGTGCCCATTCTCGACAAGATGCTCGAGGAGCAAGAGGCCAGCAAAAAGACGGACGAGCCCCTGCACTGGACGCCGAGCAAGATGATCCAGCGCCTGGGAAAGGAGATCAACGACGAGCGGTCCGTCTACTACTGGGCATGGAAGAACGATATTCCCGTCTTCTGCCCAGCCCTCACCGACGGAAGCCTTGGCGACATGCTGTATTTTCACACGTTCAAGTCGTCACCCGAGCAGCTGCGTGTCGACATTGTCGAGGATATTCGGAAGATCAACACCATTGCTGTGCGGGCCAAGCGGACGGGCATGATTGTCCTGGGCGGCGGCTTAGTCAAGCACCACATTGCCAATGCGAACCTGATGCGCAATGGCGCAGAGAGCGCCGTCTACATCAACACGGCCCAGGAGTTTGACGGAAGCGATGCAGGTGCGCGGCCAGACGAGGCTGTGAGCTGGGGCAAGATCAAGCTGGATGGTGATAGTGTCAAGGTGTATGCAGAGGCAACCGTAGTATTCCCGCTCATTGTGGCAGCCACTTTTGCACGGGTTCCAAACAAGACAGACGGCCAGTAAGAGAAGAAGAAGAAGAAGAAGAAGAAGAAGAATCAAGACCTCTCACTGATATCGCGCATGCAAGCTGCAGTACACTTGCAGTACATAGGTGTGACTCGACTCTTGTTGCTGTATGGAGCAACGTTGACGATGCGGAGAGGGTTTGATGCAGGGAAGGCGCGGTCGGGCCCACCTTTCCCCACTAGGCCGAGAGCGCTAGGGTGACTGCCTAGCTAGCCGGTGACTGTGGAGCAATCGATAAGCAGCAGCAGCAACAGCAGCAGTAACAGCGCGAAGCTGAGCTTGTCGATGCTGCTACTGCGGACTGATGAGCAGCGAACCATGCCACGCTGCGCAGCCTTATACGATGACTCAAGCACGCCACCAGCTGCCCACTGAGCTTGCCAAAGGGCGCCTGGCTCTGATGGCGACGCCCTCCACGTCAACTCTGCCTCGTTCGGGAAATAGCGCTGTCTGGGGCCGGTAGCTTTACCGCCTCATTCTGTACTCTGCGGGCATCGCTGGTAGGCTCCAGCCCGTGTTTTAAGCTCCAGCCACGCCTGTGCCTGACCTCACCCTACTCATAAGTCTTTCTCGGCTCCCCCAACCCCAACTTTCAGATAAACTCCCCCCCGCGTGCCATCCATCTCAGCTGCAAACCACTCCCCCCGCCCTGCTACTTGATCAAACGCGACCATTCTACCGACTTGTTGAGCCTCACCGATAACAGCAGCCGCGTGCATATTCGCGCCCTCACACACACACACACTCTCTCTCTCTCTCTCTCTCTCACACA
>JAWDHC010000503.1:0-11428 GCA_036172615.1 Curvularia verruculosa
GATCAGTTCTCTCCAATACTATTCTCTTTTGTCCGAGGTTTCCCAGCTCCCACAAGAACTAACTTAGATATTGAGTGGGTGTAGAAAGTGCGAGGCGCCGATGCCTACTTGGCAGTCAAGTATCGCCAAACACTGCAGCTAATCGGGTGGACGCAGTCGAGATATGAGTGGAGAGCTTCAAAAACCACGATACATTGTGTGATGTAAAGTGTCTTCTCAATCTGCAGTGAAGCAGTGATCTATATACATAGACAAAGTGACTCAAAGTCACATGACTGGGCAACAGGCAGGCAGTGCTGAGTACTCTCGCACTCAGTACACCGCTACAATAGTACTATACTAGCACTGCTAAGATGAAAAAAGTGAAAAAAGTATATTATTAAAAGTAGCGAGTCTTCCTTTATTATTTTAGCTAATGAGATAAGAGATCTAAATTTTAAAATTTCCTAACCTTTGCCCATATTTTGGCATTCATGATTATTAATTTCTATCTCAATCGTTGGTTGGATTTTACCCTTTGGTCCCGTGTTGAGGGGAGAAATTTTCTTAGATGCAATACACGTAGCCTTACTGTAAAATATCCAAGTACTATACTATGCAAAAGAAAATACTACGTGAAACATCTCAGAAGCCTAAGTTCTCTTCTTCATCGTTATTACCTCCCAACTTATCATCGCTACAGCCACCAGCGCCGCACTTCCAAATAATAAGCACCCCGCAAAGATCCAAAGCGCATCAAAGCCTCTATGCTCCTGTATTGAGCCTCCAACAGGTGCACCAGTCAATAGACCAAATGAAACTAAGAAGAATACCTGACCCAGTCGTGTACCGATTTTATCTCTAGCATTACTGCTTAAGTATATGATGATAGTTGAAGGCAAAGAGACGAAGGTTCCGGAAAAGAAGCCGTAGAACGCCATAAGAGTGATGATTCCGGCTGGGGCTGTGACAGTCATGAATAGTAAGCAGAGAACCCCGGACAATACTATGCATGGTATAACGACATAGAATGGACCAATTTTATCCGACAGGAGATTTGGCAGGATGCCTGAAGATCTTATCAGCAGAATGACACAAATGGTTACCAGGGTTTACTAACGGCCGAAAAGGGAAGTGCTATTCAAAATAGAAAGGAGATAGAATGCGAGGTCCTCATTCGTAATGCGCTGCCGGATCGCGTATATCTGTGCATAGAAAAGGGGTATATTAAGTCCCATGAATCCAAAGAAGAGTCCTGCAGTTACCAAAGAGTATGCTGGAACAAAGAACGCCTTCGGATCGAACAAAGACCGTGACTTAGCAGGGAGCACGCGGACCCGCATGACGATGTTTGGGACAAACATTGTACCTAGCATGATAAAGCCAAGTATGCGGGTGGACCATCCGAATCCGATCTTCGGTAGGAGCTTGTGCAAGACAATTGGGTAGATGACGCCTCCTAATGATGACCCTGAAGCCGCAATCCCAATAGCGGCTCCAATCTTCGTAGAGAAGTAGGTTGAAAGAATAGCCACACTTGGGACGTATATCAGGCCGGCGCCGATACCAACACAGAAGGCTTGAGCTAGTAGGACTTGCCAGTACTCGTGGCAAATTGACAGCATCATATGACCAAAGACTAGCATAAATGATCCGACAAGTAAAAGTGCACGGAAGTATCCAGCGTCATATATGGGTCCAGCTAGCACGCCTGTAACTAGCATAAGGTAGGCTTGAACAGATCCAATCCAGGCGATAGCTGATGGAGTAGAATGCCGCAGTAGATTCGTCTCGTAGTATGTCTGATATGATCCAAATGTGTTGGTAATACCCCTATAGATGGTTAAAAATTTAAAAGTCAAAATGTAGGGTATCATACCATGAATTAAATGTGAGAAAGAAAGCCCCAAACACCTGTAACCAAGCCAAAAGTCCACCGTTGGGCATTTCGGAGGTATTTGTCGTATTAGGATGCCTGGATTGCCCATTCTCCAGTGCCGCCTTATTCTCATTGGGTGTGGCTACATTCTCACCAGACTCCTGATCCCCCATCGAAGAATCATGAGCATCTTGCAACTTATCTGAGTAAGAGGGAAAAGAGGCCGATTGCTGATTCAATTCCTCGTTCAAAACTATCGAATGACGTGCGGAAGCCATATTTTCTGCTTTGTAGAATCTGCCCAACTTTAGTAAAGCGTCTAAGGCTTGAAGTTGTGCAAACTAATGTGATGGAACTTTGTATGTTGAGGTTATAGAAAAGGCAGTTCTCTATAAAGGCGGCACTGAAGTAGTAAAAAGCGAGTAGCAATATATGAATGCTAAAATTATGGGGGAAAATCTTATGTATACGCAGGAAAGTCGAGATACGGAAGATGGAGTATTCAAACCTGTTAACTAGGTCTGACATTAGTTATATATTCCGGTGCAGCGATCCAGAGCCAAAGAAAGTTAGCAACATGTGAACATAGAAATTGATTATTCGCCTCTTTCCGTAGAGATTGCGAGGCGATCTTCAATTGTCCGAAAAGCCGAACGGTTCGATAGGCTCCGGCTTACTTCATGTTGGATCTGTCACCCCACATTTCAGGGGTTTTGAACAAATTCATTCGTATTCGAGGGGAAATCTCAAAGTCGAATGATATCTCCAAGCCTAGCATGAAGGTTATTGGTAGATTCTATGATGTCACAGTAAGCCTACTTAGTAGACCATGTCACAAACGAGCCCGACGCAAAGGCGGAATACATTGCGACAGATCGTCTAGTGTTCCAGAGTTTTGAAATGTATCTGGTGCTAGTCGGATAATAGTAGCACCATGTGAAAAGCTGGGACGAAGTTCTGCAAATCGGAGACGAACCGTGCACCTCGGCCTTCAGATTTCGGACATATGAGTAGTTACGGCCGAGATGGAGAATCCTTCATACTTCCAATGGCACACGTGTCATAAGACAAGCCAACTATTCATCTGAGCCAAGGGAAATAGATCCAACTAACAGGCCTGAACAAGGATTTTGTTAGCACGAACCCTACATAGTATGTAGCAAACTTTGCACGACATTGCGCAATACATGAGGATAAAAGTGAAAGGTGTTCAAAATCGATCAAATGAATTCTTCAATTTTGGATTTCCAAATATTTGCCGATTAATGGCTTTCCTCATGTAGTTTAGGTAGCGAATCATCTCTTATGGCAACTCGGATAGAAACTCAATACGTTTTACGTCACCCCAACTCATCACAATACGGGCTTGGCAGACGTCCTAGAATAAGCAACTGGAATCCTGCCCAGATACCGGGTATATACATCGGGGATTCATATGCAGCTGCAAAAAATTGGTTGTTCATGATTTGGTAGATGCCATTGTGTTTAGAACTATCGATATACGCCCAACTACCACTAATCTTGGAGGAGCTCATCATGTTTTCCACAGCTCAGGAGAACGTTCTTTAGTATATCTCCACCTGGACGCCGTACATGACGTGGGAAGGGTTAAACAGTTTGTGGAGCATACGTATATCCCAAACGAGGCAGCCTTGTAAAGGTTGATCGGAACTGGCGGATGCTGATTGGAGTTACCTTGGGCAGCCACTCTATCTGACGGTGCTAAAGCTACGGAACCTAGCTTTGAACCGATCGTACGTTAACTCACACCTCGGCCGAGTCAATTGAGATCAACGTCTGCATAATTGACTGATTGATTAGATAGGACTACGTAATGTCCAATCTTGGCCTGCTTGAGTGGGGAGGTTGCATACTTGACTTGAGCTTCGCAGTTGATAGTCCATCTATGAAGCGCATGCAAGTTCGGATTTTAACGTTGCATCGAAACCTCGGCTCCTACCGGTTTGTTGATGAAGCCGAAAATTGGCAGAATATGTATAGCCCAAACCCCACCTCATCTGCGATTCAATTCAGGTGACGGTGCACCAATCTTCGTCAAGATGCTATTTGATGTCCTCACTCTTCTTTTTCTCTCTCTACGATACTTGCCTTGGTTCGCCCTATCGGCCTCAACCCGCAAAATCACGGCTTTAGTCCACTATTACACCTACAACTCCCTGCCATCCGGGAAAACGAAAAATGTGGTAGTCGTTGGTGGTTCTTTCACTGGCTATTATACAGCAAAACGACTAACCGAAACGCTACCTACAGGATATCGCGTTATCCTGGTTGAGAAAAATTCACACTTTAATTACGTGTTCGCCTTCCCGAGATTTAGCGTTATCAGGGGGTACGAGAAATATGCATTCATTCCATACGGGGGCTTAGCAAAAGGAGCACCAAAGGGTATCTTCGAGTTTGTGCAGGGGACGGTGGATAAAGTGAATGAACGCGTTGTTGTGCTAGATGATGGAAAGGAATTGAAATATGAATATTTAGTGATTGCCACGGGCACGTCATCAGCACTTCCTAGCAGAGTCGCAGCAACGGAAAGTCTTGATGCACAGCGAGAGTTGATGTGTTTACAGACCACAATCGAGCAGGCGGCACGAATCGCGGTTGTTGGTGGAGGCGCAGTAGGTGTCGAGCTCGCGAGCGATATCAAGGACTTTTATCCGGAGAAAGGGTTGTGTTGTTGCATTCGAGAAATAGGCTGCTGCCTAGTTTTGGGGAACGCTTGCAGCAATACGTAACCAACAGGCTCATGCAAATGGGCGTAGAGGTTTGGCTCAATGAGCGGCCACAGATTGTGAGGAATAGCCAAACCGTCAGATTGAAGGGAGGCGAAGAAAAGAGCTTCGATCTCATCGTTAGTCGACCCTGTAAGATCGAAAGTTCTTCGGATAGATCAACTCACACAGCACAGATCCTATGCACCGGTCAGCGGCCAAACAGCTCAGTCGTATCCAATCTTTCATCGGAGTTAATATCAAGAGACTCTTCTCAAGTTCTTGTTAGACCAACATTGCAGGTCGTCGATGAGCGTTTTCCAAACATCTTTGCAGCTGGTGATGTTGCAGCGTCTGGCGGACCAAAGATGGGACGAGCGGCGTATATGCAAACCTTCGTTGTTGCAGAAAATATCCTTTCTCTAATTAAGGGGGATGATGACTTGAAAGTCTACAAACCAATGCATTGGTTCGAAGGCTCTATCAAGTTAACTCTAGGAAAGGCGAGTATGAATATGGTTTGATTTAAGAAATGTAAACACTAATTATTTTTAGAAACATCTCGTAATCTATGCGAGTGAACCTGCTGCAAGGGAGATGCTTATCCCATTGAATTCCGAGAAGATTGATATGAATATCAAGCAGCAATGGGGCCAGTTTGGGGAGGACGTCAGTAAGATTTAAACAGTAAAGAAAGACATCGTGCAATATCGCAATCGAAAGTCGATGCAATTTGTATTGGGGTGGAAATAATCATAGTACACCTATCTACTTTTTATAGCGAAAACAGCTCCCAAGATTCCACTAAATGTCTCCCGAGTGACCAGCACATTTACTGGGCTCATCCTCACTTCCATTCTCGGGTGTACATTCATGCTATTTTCCTTTAGCTATCCGTAGATATCTTGCTGGTAGTTCTTGTTAAAGCTTGGCAAAAGGGAATAGCCAACCTGTGTGTTTAACAAACCTCTCGTCTTCTACTGGAGAAGGTATCTATTTTCCCATTATCTGTAGCGCCATGCTTTGCAGTCGTTCAATATGAAGCATGACCTGACCCATGTTAGCAAGTACTCTTTGGGCGTTTTTAAAAGACATTCTGACCGCACTAAGAGCTTTTTAGCGTTCTATAGTGTCGCAGCCTTTATAAGGCTGCCAAAGCAGCAAATTGCTACAACGGCAACATGCCTATCTGCGCTTTAATTTAGCGGACGTGGGGTCCAACTTGCGCTATCTCGCTGCTCTTCAAGTTTAGAGTGGTTGAAATTATACAGACTTCACATGAATTTCCTAGATCCTGCCATTGGTGCAACTCAGATCAATCAGAGTCTGTCAACAGATGCCTTACAATTTGCCGGACAGGTTCAGTTGTAGCGGATGATGCCGGTATCCGTAAGGCGCGCTACATGCATGTAGCTGCCAGGTGACTATGCTAAGTCTCGGCCGAAATGGGCATTTATCTCCGTACAACCCGTCATATGCCGAGTGACCTGGCCCGATGAGCCGGGCTGGGGTCATCGAGGGGCAGGCGAAAACCTAGTGCGCCGGCTTATATCAGAGAGTTGCCATTATGGCATCGACATTTTCCACATCCTTTACTCGAGGCATAAGGAAATTTTGGGGTGTGTGTACATTTACACTCCTCAAAAACGTAGCTTCCTTTGGCTAGAGAATCGACACTACAATGGTGGCAGCTTTACTATCATGGTTGTCTCTCTTCTGACTGTGCTCTACCTTGAATGTTTGCAATCATGTCTGAGTTCCCATCCTGATGTACTACTCAGGCGCAAGGCTAAGTGATTGAGAGATGTGAGAAGGTAAACGGAAGGGCTGTTTTTGGCCAAAAGAGAAGGCTTGGCATTTATACAGCTCCACGCTACCAAGTCTTGTCGCTCTCGGACCCGGATTAGTAATCACCGACCGTGCCTCATATATCCGCATGACTCCGACTGCAATGGGCAGAATCCTATCACTCTCACTGTACACGACTGAATAGTAACAGTGTTCCACAAGTCGTCTAATCTATTCTCTGTGTCATGGATCTCGGTCATTCGAAAGATGTCGGCCGAAAAAGACGGCGGCGGCCAGCCCTGGCCTGCATACAATGTCGTAAGAGGAAGTTACGCTGCAACCGCACAACACCTTGCAGCAATTGCGTCCGATCGAAGGGTACTGTATGCTCATACAGCCAATCTATTTCAGAAGTGGGTTTGCCGACACATCCGGTCCGGGTCCGGGAATCACCGTTTGTGTCTCTTTCGGCCGCAACTGGAACAACAGCATCGCGACGACCATCCCCTCCACCAACCGCGCCACAATCAGAAGCTTCTCCGTCACATCATACAGCAGTTTTAGATACGCCGACTTTAAGCTTTTTGAGAACTGCAGCAACTTCCAAGAGGACGACTACCTGTTCAAATGCAGGCTTGTTTGTACCTAGCTTAGTGGGAAACCAACCAGCCGAAGATCCGTTTCCAAGCATTGTTAGAGGAGATGCTATCAACGACCCTACGATTGATTCAGTACTACCTACAGTTACATCAGTCCAAAGAGCTGTAGTGGTAAAGACAAGGTACTTTGGACCAAGCCATTGGATAAATAGTTCCGTGATGGTGAGTAAGCCTCTTTCTCTATTCAAAGTTAAAGAGTTGGACGTGAATCACAGCTATCACAAAGACCGCTTATATGCTGAACAGTCTAGTTCAGTTTCCCAGACTTTATCGGATACTCGAAAAGTATGCAACACCAGGACACACCGAGATTCATGAATTACTCGCCAATGGCAAGCGTCTTGCCCGAAACATCAAGCGCAGTGGCGCAATAGCACTTGGCGGTTCGCTTGGACCGCAACTGCCCTCGAAAGACATTGCAGATGAGCTTCTCAATGCATACTTGCGAACATTCGAAAGAGTCTATCGGATCCTTCATGTTCCTTCTTTTCAGAAGGATTATGACTGTTTTTGGGTTTCAAGTAATAAACCTGATGAGGTATTTATCATTAAGCTCCAGCTATGTCTAGCCATTGGGGCTTGTTTTTACGATGAGACATTCTCGCTCCGATCATTTGCTTTGCAATGGATCAATGAAGCCCAACTTTGGCTTGCCGCTCCTATTTCTGAAAAATCGAATATGACGATCTCCGGGCTCCAGATCATGTGTCTACTACACATAGCGAGAGAAACAACCGGTGTTAACGCAGATATGGTCTGGATCTTTTCTGGTGCCCTTTTACGCACGGCTATGTACATGGGTCTTCATCGAGATCCCGCAAACCTTCCACCAATGTCGGGCTTTCAAGCTGAGTTACGACGCCGACTTTGGAGTACCATTCTAGAGCTCGTCTTGCAGTCTAGTATTGCGTCAGGTGGCCTTCCACTGTTTTCTATGGATGATTTCGATACAGCACCGCCAGCTAACCTTGACGACGGGCAACTCACGGAGCTGGAAAACGTCACTCCCGAGCCTAAGCCTTCAGAGATCTTTACCGACACTTCGTTCCTAATTATTCTTCGTAACATGTTGGCTGTAAGACTGGACATAGCCAGTCTGGTTAACAATTTTCGAACGCCGCCGTCATACGAAGATACGTTACGACACAATGCAGTATTTGTAGCTGCTTGTAGCGACCAGGCCCGGACTGTACGCTTATATAAAAAAACTAATCCATGTCCTTCAGCCTTTCAAATAAGACTCCTGGAGCTCCTGACCCTCCCATTCTCTATCGCGCTTCACTTGCCATTCATGGAGAGGGCGTTGGAACACCCGGTGTACTACTTTTCGAGAAAAACAGTCGTGGAAACGTCGCTAAAGCTCTATCGCTCATGCTGTCCAGCAGCTGTGCCCCCTATAGGTCATTTGTTTGACTATCCTGATCAACAAGGCCAGGACGATTACGTTAGGCTATGTTTATGCGGCTCTGGTCCTTTCAGGAACATTATAACGCAGACACAGATCATGATTGCGATTGAGACTATCAGCCAACTGGAAAATGACGCGGCTCTGGGCGATTTCAACCCGAGTATAGACCTTCTCCATGCTGTTCGCCAAATGAAAGGCTTGACCAAGCAGCGTTTGTACTCGGGTGAGACAAACATCAAAGGCTATATGTGTGTTGCTGCGCTTGAGTCAAACATCAATGCCTTGCTTCGAGGCCTAGGGGATGATGAGATTGAACAGTCAATGGCTCAAAGTATTCTGGAATCTCTACGTGAAGGTAACCATATCCTAGGAACTTTTGTAGCACAGAGGTTGTCCGACATTGATTTTGAACAATTCGGTGAAATGGACGTAGAAGAGACGTATGATGAATCCTGGGCGTGGGACGGTCTTATCAGCGGGTAAAGAAGTTGTTTCCAGAAACTGAACAGATACTGAATGAAAGCCGTTTTTCGTCACATTAAATACTCATAAAAGAGATGATAGACAGCACATAACTCCGAGAAGCAGTGTTGCACTGTCTGATCTCAGTGAACTAGAATAGCAGCAGCCCAGACGGCTGTTGTAACAACGTCCCATATAGCAAGAATTTGCTCTACAGAGCGCAGCCCCTTACATTATGAACGCTGAAATATAGACAAAGGTAAAATGAACGACGAAATATAGGTAAACGTTATATACTGGATTGCTGCCGCTCAGTTTTGCAGGACCCTTTCGCGGCTTCGATGCGATACGCTGGATGTGGCAATTCCCTTGCGAAGCAGGATGAAGTATAGGTATGACAGGATTACGTCAGGCGGAGCGCGAAATGCACCCAATAAGTTGACGGGACTATGAATGTGCGATACTGCTTGCTTTTCCTTGCGTAGGGTCAATCCAACCAACGTGTGTCATGGCGTAATGGCACGGGAACATTGCGAGGATGACAAGGTAGGAGCTAATGCCTTTATCGGAAAGAAGGCATTGTGTAACAAGACAGCAAGGGCATTGATTGTTTCGTAGGTTTTATTCAGTGCTTCTTCAGCCACTTGTATACCCGGTCTGCGATCTCTAGGTTGTTCTTCTCCATGAATAACATGTGCCCGTTACCATGAATGCCTTCTTTGCCGAGATCCGCGAACTCTACATCTACACCAGCTTGCCTAAGATACTTGACAGTACAGTAGTCGATTGGCGCATGGAATGAAGCTTCGCCAGTAACGATAAGCTCAGGAATCTTAGCTAAGTTAGTTAGTTGCTTAGCTGGGGTACTTTGCATAATGCATTCGTAATGATTGGCGTCGATTGCTGGCTCGACAACCGTCTTAATATCTTTCGCATCTTTGCCTGCAGATGGATTGTATTGAATTGCTAGATCAGTGAGGCCGAAAGCGAGCGCTGGGCCAGTTCCAATAGGTGGACGGAACGTGAACGGAGGGCCAGACGGCTCGAGCTGGACAAGGCCCTTGACGAGATCTGAGCGCATGTCTCCAACTCTCCAGCCGTATGCGCCTGCCTGTGAGTGACTGAGAATGTAGCAAGGACCTACGATATCCACCAGAGCCGAGTATGCTTGTGCATTTTGTTCCTCGCCTATGAAGGGGTCAATCTGGAACTGCATCTGGCTTCTGTAGAAAGCGTCGAACGTCTGGTCTCCCATGCGACCAGTCCCAGGCCATTGATTGTGAAGCTTCGCCTGCGGCCATTGGTTGTTGTTGTTTGCGGCGTCTGTGAAGAGGTCAGACACGGCATTGGGTGGCCCCAGTGTCCCGACGTTTCCTTGTCCTGGAAACCAGAAAGAACGGCCACGTGCTGGTTGATCTGAGAGATAAACTGTATGGCCTTTGTCGATGAAATATGAAGCCCATCCTGGCCTACCATCAGGCGTCTTAAGGAAATTGGTACCAGTTTGAGCTGCGCCCGCGATGAAGATGATAGGTAGTGGTTGGTTCCTTGGCGCTGGGTGTGGCGAAAGCTTTTCCACATAGATTTGCCCTACCATCGCTATGGAGGTGGCATTGGTGATACTGTCCTGTAGTATAGTCTTAGATTTATACGGAGTTTATTAGTTTGAGACTTACTGTGATGTTTGTGTAACGCCCACCAACGTAAAGAACCTCACGCTTTGGGACGATGTCTAGAAGCCGGGAACTGCGGTCGTATGCGTTGGCACCTAGTATACCGCATGGCGCTATGTATGCGAAGGGAGTGAGGGTGCGAAAGTTGACCATGTTGATCGAATCCAAGCACTGCAGGGGATGCTGGGAAAGAGAGGTCTGCGAGAAGCGGAAGAAAATCCAGCTTTACGTATGACAACTCTCACAGCGCGGACAAGGAAGAGGTAGACCTGAGTGATTTCTGCGCCCGATGGCGCAGCGCGAAGGAGCTGTGAGAGGGCCTAATGTCATCATCGAACGTTTACCGCTTCGCTAACCCACCATGCCGGACTAGCGTATGGCGAGAACGGCTAGAGCGAGCGACTAAGACGGGAGAGAACAGCAGCCTGGCTGCGATTGCAGAACATGTTAGAGCATTGTACTTAAAAAACTTGCGTAATCTAGACAAGGGTATACCACTAAAAGGGCCCAGTCTAGGGCGAGTAAGAGATAGTGCTTGTGTCATATACCATTCCTATTGCCACAAAGCGGGCGGGGTGATAGGTGTGCTTTATTGGCTATTCGCCCCACGGAGCCCAGTTCTGCTTAAGGCCCTATCCTCAATCCCTGACGGAACTAAGGTCAGAATCGACCTTAGTTCCCAATTTCTTGGCGAGTTTGCGGACCTTAGTTCTGCAGAATCACGGGGGGTATAGAACTAAGGTCGGAATAGTCTTTAAAATAACTACAACTTCTATTATAGATACAGAAAACTCGTGCGAATTAAATAAACCACTTTTTATAACTATGCGACAACTATAGCGCGAGATATT
>JAWDHC010000504.1:0-11409 GCA_036172615.1 Curvularia verruculosa
GGGAGGCGCGGAGGGATGTGGGTAACAATAGTGCCGAGGAAGAAAAAAAAAAGAGCGTACCCAAGGCACCAAACAAATGGCATGATGGAATATGCGCGGGCTGCGGAAATCAAGTCAGTTTTGGGGATCGGCGTGGCAAAATTAAAGTTGGGCCAAACTCACGTTGGTGTCGCTCATCCGTGATCAACTCTGCGACGGTGGTTTGGAGCACGCCGATGTTCCTGCATACTCGGTTAGCAAGGCTTGGACGCTAACTCGGACTATGACCTCACCCGTTCAGCAAGCCCCCGAGAGCGCGAGCAATGAGGGCCATGGGTAGGCTCTGGGAGAAGCCAAAAAGAAGCATGCTCAGGCCCGTGCCCAGGAGACCGCCGAGCAGCACCTTCTTGCGGCCGACGCGATCGCTGAGTCGGCCCCAGAAAATGCCACTGATGCATTCCATGAAGGCAAAGGACGAGGTGACCATGCCCGTGTACATTGAGATTTGGGCAGAGCTTTGGCCGCTCATGAAGGATTCAACCATGAAGTAGGCGTAGGGGAATATTGACATGAAGGCGATGGGCTCGCATATCCGGCACAGGGCTGGGAGTAGAGGGTTAGCGGGTCACGTGACGCGAGAGAGAGAGGGTATAGGCGACGAGGCCGACGACTATTTTTGTGCAGGGTGAGGCTCACCAAGTACGGCCATTTGACGGGTAGGAAAGGGCGTTCTGTCGCTGCCGACGGCAGCTGGCACGCCATACCGAGCCATTGTGGTCCAGGAGGTAGTGGTGGTGGTAGTAGTGGTAGTAGTAGGAAGAGTAGGAATGGAATTGGTGGGCGGGCGGTGTAGTGCAGGTAAGCGTCGTCAATGGGTTGTCGCAGTGGTAGTGGTAGTGGTGGTGATGTTGCTGTGGTGTGGTAGTGGTGGTATGTGGTGTGTAGTAGTGGTAGTGCTGGGGTCAAGGGCGACAGCGAAGGGCAGGTGAGGAGCGGGTTGGTCGAGACAAATAAAACATGTGCGAGGGTTGCGACAGAGATTAGTACCTCCAGGGTTCAGAGGGCCGTCTGCAAAGGACGCGAGCGTCACAGGGTATATAAGGAGCAGCAAGATTTGAGTGGCGTCCTGAAAACGGATAGCCCGCTGGGAGGGTGCAAGGATGGTGGCGGCGGGGAAGAAACGGAGAAAGAAGCGGTGATGGCAGTGGGTATGGATACGTAGTGTGGTCGGATAGGGACAGCGGAGGGACCAGCAAATGTAAAATGAGTAGCGGATCCGTGATGGCATCGTTGCAACGACACAGCCCACGCTTCCGTCGGCCAGAGCCAGAGCCAGCGGCGGCGGCAAAGGGCCCAGCGGTGCTGGCACCACGACGACATGACGAGACGACGGCGCCCGGTTTGCTTGGGCACCATGGCACGGGTGATGTGATTGATTGATTGATTATGGATGTATGTACGTATGATTGTTTCGGTGTTTGCTTGCCTGCGTGCCCGTGGCTTGTTACCATGCCCACCGTGACCGGACGGCGGGCGTTGGCGGTGCTGGTGCTGCTGGTGCTTGCTGGTGGAGGAGCAGAAAAGGCACGATGACCAGGCACCCCCCCTGTGCGTGTGAAGGGGTGGGCCAGGGCTGGGCTGGGGAAGATGGGCTGGGAGCTGGTGCATGGTGGTTCGGGTTGGGCGGAATCGACGACATTGGACGAGTTGGCTGGCAAGCGAGTAAGGCGGACCAGGGGAGAGTTACAGAGCGTTGGACGTGGCTCGTAAGAGGAACAGGATCAACAGCGCAGCCCGACTCCCCGGGACCCAAGAGGTCGGCGCTAGAGCGCCCGCATACTTTGGGCAGATGGCACGCCCGGCCCCGGGCTAGCGCGCGAGTCGGCCAGGGCCCGGGGTGCCCCTGCCTGCGATGGGAACGACATGCCGGCGCCGCACCTGGCCGTTCACATGCCCGAAACGGAAAACCGGCTTGCCGCCCGCTGCCCCGGCCGGCGAATGGGACGCGGTGCCGGCTGCAGCGCCAGGCCGCTCCTAATTTTCCTGCTGCCCAGCCCGCCTCAGGGGTAGCCCACCAACGCCTGCGACGACGACTCTCTGGCCACACCGAGTCAGCAGAGTCGCCGAAGAATTTCTCGAAGCTCAGCTCAGACCACGCCCGCGCGGGCCTCTCGGGCACGGGCGCTGCAGAGCGCTGCGAGCTGCACATGGCCTGCTGGCCACCAGCGTGGCAGGGCAGGGCAGGGCCATGGACATACATAGCATCGATGTACGTACGTACGTAGGCACATGTATCATCATCGACTGCATACGTAGCAGAGCAGAATGAGATCACGCTCCCGCGCCGCCGTTGCTGATGCGTCCACCGGCCCGCCACGACAGCCCGCGACAAGCACGACTGGCGGTGAATGGCCCTGGCCTCGAGCACAATGATTGCACGCCGCCCGGTCACGCGGCGACGCGCATCAGACCTGCGTTGCCTTGTCGCGATACACGACGACGATCCAGGTTGCCGTCAGCACTGCACGCTGCACTGCGCTGCGCTGCACGAGTCGCGCCGCTCGACTGGCCGACGACGACGCTGCGCGTTTCGTGTCCCTCAGATCGCGCCCTGGCTCGCCGCGTGCGCCCATTTCATTTGCTGCCCCAGCACACGACCCCTGTCCACGCTGCCTGCTTTCGAACTCCTCCCATCCTCTGACCACGCCCTGTCCACTCGGCCCAACCGCGTCGCAGCACTGTGGCTTGCTGCTTGCTTCATTGCTTCATTGCTTCATGCCTCCATGGCTTTGATTGCTTCCACCCAATCCGTCCCGTCCTGAGCCGCCTGCTCGTCCGCCGCCACGAACCCGACCCTTGGGTTCTTTCTCTCCTTCTCTCTCTCTCTTTCTCGATATGGCCCCCACTGTCAGCTGACCCCCGTGTGTCTGTGTGCGCGCCATGGATTGGGTCACTGACGATGTCGTCGACGACATCTTCATACCTGCCGTCACAACCTGTACCTATGTACACATGTATCTACATACCAATACCACTTTGCCGGCTGCCCCGCTGCGCCCAAATCCGCCGCTGCCGCCCTGTGTCGCCAGCCATCCGTCGCAGCCTTTTCAGCGATGCGTTGCTTTGTGCTAGCCATGGCAAATCAAGCAAGCAACAAACTGCAACATTGACCACGCCCGGAAAGAAAAAAAAACAAAAAGGCCCAACCTGCCAAAGCATAACGGCTGTTTCGACGTAGCCAGTGTGGGCCGTGTGGCCTAAGCGGCCATGGCGGTGTGGATATGTAAGGCTGGCCTGCAGATTTCCACGCGAGGACAGGGTTCAGCCGTCCAGCTCATGGAAGCGTCTGAGACAGCCACCGCCTTTTTTAGCCCTCTTGGCCTCATGCCCCCCTGGCCCCTCTGCTCGACTATGGAATCCTCCGAACTGCACACCATGCTGTTTTGGCTCCTAGCCAACTAGAAAACTCACCATGCAGAGGCCACGACCTGCCTGCCCCTCACCACTCGTCGCCTTGGATCCGCGAGGTTTCAGAGGTTTGGGGGGAAGGGGGGGTTCACTCTTCGTGCTTGGCGGGCACAAACCGTATACAAGGAGCGCACACGCACGCACGCACATACGCACACACATTTTCTCTCTCCTTCTCCTCTAGCTATTTTTTTTTCTCCTCAGATCTCATCGTATGTACTATACGCGCCCCGACAGCGTGGGTCGATCCAATATAGCCTTTCGCCCCAGCTCGTCGCAAAACAATATCGTCTGGATTTGGGCTCCAGCCTTCTACGTACCATACTCCACATATTCCGGGGGCGTCCTTCTTTTGCTTGACTTGGCAGCCTGTTGATGGATTGTGCTACACTGCCCGTAAGGCCTACCCTTGACGCCCTGACTGGAGCCAGCGCATGTTGTCCAAACGTCACACGACAGCCCCTCGTCACCGACGACTCACACTCGCATCCATAGCCATGTACCATACATATGTACGTACATGTATCAATCTACATACGTATCTACTTTAGCAGCCTGTTTTTAGGCGCCCGAGCCTTCTTTAAACTTCATGCCCGTATCTAGGCGCCCGCTCGGCATTCACAGGAGCGGCTCCGGTAAGTTGATGCACCGAACAACCACTATGTGGTAATGGCGTGCGAGACTACCACAATCTGCGCCCATGTGCCAACGGTCGCCCTGGCCCGTCCACAATGCAACGTGCATGCAGTCACGACGCGTTCCGTCACCTTTTCATTCAACTTTGGTCTCCTTTGCTTGTGTATCCCTCACTCGGTCCGGTGCAACCTTTCCGGCTCTCTTCGCTGCTCGGCCCAATGGCACGCTGCAATCCCGAGCCCATGTAAAGTCGATGACGATCATCCAGGGGGGCGGACAAAGTGGGACCGGCATCATCAGGAAATCAAGGCCTGGTACTTGCAATGTCACCATGACCAGACAAACCCACCTCACATGACCCTTCGATCCAGCTTTACCTACATGTCACCATTATCAGTCTGCCACGTCGGTGGTCCCCTGGTATGAATCACATTTTGCTCCCTTCCTTGCTAAATTTCTTTCCTTCTCTTCACCTTGATGGTACGCTGCTACTGTTGTGCGCCCATGTCGTTTGGCGCTCCGGGGAGCCATGATACAAAGCAATGGTGTCGCACCAGCAGCGAATTGCTCCCAGGACGCACGGGCCGAAACATTTAGGGGGCCAAGGACTCGTATATTTTAGTCGCGTAAATCGGCTTAGCGCCATGCGCTAGCGCCAAACACCCATCCGCCGTGCTTTTCAAGGTATGCCGAACCACACATTGACAAAGTGGCATAGTTATAACTACTCCAAACTTGTCGCGGTTGGCCACACCATGCCGCTTTCTGGTTCTGCGTCGGCCCTCCCGTCCTTTCGGAGGCAGCATCTCCTCACCGAATTGTACGTTTTGTAGGGCCACACACTCTCTCGTAGCGCTGCCTGACTTTGCACAGCTCCCGTCTGCGCTATGCGCAACTGGATGGCGTTTTCTTGAGTATCACGCCCGGCGACCCATCACTGTGGGTCGGTGTGATCTTCGTGCGAAAAGGTAGGGTGCTCCGTAGGGCTAAGCGACTGCCTTGTGCTCCTTTGCCCATCTAGATCGGCCTTATTCACCTTTTTTCATAGGACCCTATGCGCCTGCCGTCTTACGCTTTCAAATTTCCTTCCCACCCAGCTATCCTGCCGTACCCCCCCTCGTGACCTTTTCCACCGATGTCTTTCACCCCTTGCTCACACCGCTTACCACTTATACCTACACCACTGGAGCCGCTGAATCCGATACTGTAAGTGCCACGGATGAAGAGCGCCTGCCACCGGGCGGCTTCAGCCTGCGACACGGCTTCCCACTCTGGTTCGGGCGCACTCGACAGTCGATGATGCCAGACTCGCGCCATGCCAGCGAGTCTGGCTTGACCAGTCCTGCACGTTCCGACTTTAATGTTACTCCCGGTCCTCTGCCTGCCTCGCGCCCGACCGAGGAAATCTCCATTGTGCGCATGTTAGAGTACATTCGCTCCACTTTCAGCGACGAATCCATATTGGACTCGCTTCCGCTCGAGGCCGCTGCCAATCCAGGAGCCTATCACGCCTGGCGCGCGCACCGTGCTCCCATCCTTCGAGCAAAGCACTCTGCCTCCACATCCCCCAGTCCAGAGCCGTTGATGGTCGACAAGTCCGAGAGCCCCAATGCACTCGGCCCCAATCGCCGTCCTGGCGAGTGGAACTGGGAGGGTGTGTGGGAGGAGCGTGTGAGAAAAGCAGTAAAAGCTAGTCTATCCGAGCCTGTACTCTATGGTACTGGCGCTGGCGAAGACATAGTAAGCCCTCCTTTCCCTCTCTCCACTTGTGCACCTTGAGAGTAACCAAACACTTACTTTTTTCTTCTTCTCTCTTCTTCTTGTAGATACGCTTCCGTGAAACCGACGAAGAAATGCAGGAGAGCATGAAGATGCACCTAGAAATGGCTGCCGCTCAAACTGCTGAGGTGTAGCAAGTCAAAGTCCCCCCCCCCGCCTTCCCACTGCTGCACGAGCCCTGCGCTAAGCTGCCACTGCCTTCCTTTTAACGCTCCAGTGCCGTCACTGCCTATAGTAGAACAATCAAGTCCATTTCTGTGCGGCAAGAGCAGCGAGAATGTTTGATATGCCCTTGCCAGTGTGTGCCTTCCCTTAGACGAGAGAGCTAGCTTCCTCTCAGTTTGTGTCATCAACCTTGATCCATAACCTGTGTGCAACTTTGCCTCTTCACTTCTTGAGCATCACTTAGTCTTCTTAGCCATCTTCACTCGTCAAGCAGCGTGCTTTGCGCTGGATTCGAAGCAATACGCATCGTGGCAACAGCTCACAGTGCATGCGTGAGTGAGTGACGGAACGGTGTACGAGAGCGTACGCAACGTGCGGTGATTGAGGCTCCGTTTGTCGATGCCGGCGATCTCACAATGATTGCGACAACAACCACTGGCAGTCTCTTGTTTCCTCACACTCCTCTCTGTCCGTCGCCACTACACATACAGAAGAAGCCGCGCAAGACGACGTTTCGCCGACGCATACTTCGTAAGTCTACCTACAGCTCCGTGGGCGATCAGTACGTGCTTGGTCCACTAGACGACATCATCGACGGCATCAAGAGCGATATCTAGGAGCTACCGCCCAGCGATGGCATCGATTCGTTCTTTATTGACTCGGCATGTTTGCCCAAAACGCCACGACTGTGGACCGCAGCGCCTCCGTCGATCAGCTGTACCCCGAGCGATCATCCTCTGACCATTCCAAAGAACAGGAACAGCCGCTCAACAGCCTCAGTCTCAAGCATTGGAGCTTACATGACTCATCCACGCAACACCAGCCAAGAGGAGAGTGTTGAAGACGACCCAAAATGTTCCTCAAATTCCTCAAACCCCATTACATGGCCTCTACCAGATGTGCCTTTGGCTGACTCTGCACACCCGCCAACATTACCTCGAATCACTAAGAGCGTGAGCGCTCAGCAGGCTCTAGAAAGTGTATACCGTGCTAGTGATGATCATGACAGATTGCCGAGGCCGCGCAAATCAAGTAAGTTGAAGCTCTTCGCGAATAGCCTGCCTCTTTTGCGCCGCCAGGGCACAGGAGATACGAATGTGAGCACTGGTAATACATCTGATACTCTTTCTACAAACGCCAGCGCAACGTCTGCAGCTTGCAATGAGACTGTTAGAAACTCGGCTGCCGAAGGGGCAAACGAAGCCACCGTCATGGCTTATTTGGCAAGGAATGCTCGTGAGTGCGTAAAGACGCCATTTGCAATTTGCAAATCGATACTAAAAAGAATACATCAGTGGAGAAAAGTTCAAAGCCATCATGGATCAACTCACGAAGCACATGGCTCCAACCACGGACTTGGACCGAGAGTCGGCAAGCGCATGCAAGCCGGACTCGCTACCAACGCTTCTAAGAGCAGCGATTACCCTGTTTCCAGATGTCAAGGTTCTCACCCACGACATTCAGGAGGTTACCGTCGCGATCGACATTGAGGGCGTTTTACACAACCGGATACCTCTACCCGATACCACCATAGACGTAGTCTTTGTGGTAGATAATGGGTACGTGCCAATGTAGCAGCCTTGCAAATGCAAGCTAATGCAAATGCTAGCTACTATGTGACTGATGCCTGTCTCGAAAAGTCCCTGGAAGCCGTTAACGGAGCCCTGGTAGGCCGCGTTAGCACGGAAAAAGCAAGTACTGTATGCTTACTTTTGGCAGTATCATCTCGGCCCCGGCGATCGGCTGGCATTGTATACAACCCATTGCACTCACCGCAAAGTCACCGGAAATCGGCCTGATGTACTGTATCCGATACGGGGCTTCAGTAGAGATGCAGAGCCAATAATCCGAGAGCTTACTTCGACAATTGCACAGGCTGGTACTCAGGTCTGGGATCCGCCTCGACCTAACCCGTCTATGACTGAGGTCATCCTGGGCATAGCTAGGTCGCTTGAAGTCGAACGTCTCAAGGCTAACCGTACCCACATCGTTATACTGTCACCTGCAGCACATGTCCTCCATGATGTCTCCAAGTCGTTTCCAGATATCCAGCTGCATCGAATCAACCCCGCGGTACTTCCTTACTGCCGCCATCCAGACTTCCAGGACACCATCTGCACTGAAAACTGCTGCATCAATGTGTTTGCTAGTAACTGGTCCAAGTATCAGTCGACCCCTAGCCGTATTAAGCGTATCTTGCAAAATGCCCGATCTGCCAAGCCCGTCGGGGAGCTGACTGGCTTCAACGTCGACATCCGCAGTAAACCCGGCTGCGAAATCGTCGAATTCTATGGAAATAGGGATATCCCCCAGCTGTACCTGGGCCAGGTACATACGCTATTCGTAAAAGTCCGCGTCACCAAGACTGAAGCTCGGAGCATCAATCTAGACTCAGACAACCCCATTCTCAACTCGAACCTCGAGGCTAGTGGCTTGAGGCAGGAACTTTCAAACGCTGCCCATGTAGGCGCGACCAAGCTACACCTGCTCGACGTGCAGGTATTGTATCGTAATTCAATCCACGATGCGCAAACATGGAATTACACAGAGCGCCCTTTGATCCTTGTAAGCGAGCTGGGTAGTCTAGCTCCCCTCCAAGACACATCCATGGAGGTTTACAGGCGCCAGTACTTTTACCTGCTCACTCAGCTCTCAACGGACGAAGCTAGAGCCGGGGCTGAGGGCATACTTCGTGCACTTCCCGAGACGAGCGAACAAGCCAAGGAGCTTATGGAACGTATGATTCAGGAGATGGAGTGTCACCGGGCGATTCGTCAATATGAGAAGCAATATCGACAAAAGCTTCCGCTGTGTCCTGGTCCAATTGAAGTGGAGGCCCCTCATCAGTGGCTCATCGAATTGTGGAACCGTAGGAAGTACAAGTGCGACTGTGTCGACGCCTCATAAACGTTTGGGCTGAGGGTGCGTGTGGGGAACGATTGCTAGGATAAAATATTATTGAGCAGGGGTGTGGGAATCATATTGCTGCAATTGGTAGGTATATTTGTTCTTTGCTTTTCTTCTTTTTTCTTTCTTTCTTCTTCTTCTTTTTTTCTTTCCTTCTCTCCTTTCTTTTCTTTTCCTCGAGCCAACGGCCAGATGTTCATCGCGATGAACACCAGGAGCCGACGGCAACTGCGAATTCAGCCATGTTTAGCAGGTTTCAGCCGGTTCTGGGCGGTTGATGGATTCACGATCTGGAACACCGCATTTGCGGTCTTAATTTCGATGCTCCAAGCCGATTTCTGGGCTGGGAATAAGACGACGAGGTTCTGGACCAGCCTAAGGCAGAGACACGAAGAAGTAACGACTTCCATGGTTTCCGACACCGATTACTTTCTCATGGCCACCGTCGCCAGCCCCAGATTTCATGATGCTACGTTATGATGTACGTACAGCAGCCAGGCCACGGTAATACTGTACATGGAAAAACGAATAAAGTGGATCGGTTCTTGCCTCCAGAGAGACCCCTCGTGCTCTTGCTGCATCACTGCGTTCGTGCGCTCGTGCGTACATGCATGGCTGCATGGCTGCATGGACGCGCATATGCAAGATGAGATCTAGTTGGACCCATGCTCGTGCATAGGAGATTGCGGAGCACAGCTCAATGACGTCCTCCTATACATAATTGCTTTTTGGTTTCGGAACTTTACTTTCTTCCATCTCACCGCCCGTGCGCCTCCCGGTGGATTCCGGCTGAACACCCTTTCTTGTCAGTGTGTGCACACACGGGCTGCCCCAGGCCGGAAAAGAAACAAGAGCCAAAAACATGGATGGTGAAGCGAGGCTGTGAGGATCTTAGTGTGCATACCGGAGTCGTCTCCGCCCACGCCACGCGACGTGGGGCCTGTCTCTCCGAACAGAGTTTGGTAGCCAAAATTACCCGGAAAAGCAGTTCGGGGGCCTGTGCCAGCCCGGCCACTGTGGCCATGCATCGAATGCAGTAGTTGCAGGAAGCAGACGGACAAAAGTAACACGAGCATCTTTTCTTCTTTTGTCTCGTAATTGCTTTTTCCATTGTTTCTTCTGTAGACCCCGGTGTTGCATCATATTTATTGCCACCGCAGCCTGTCTGATGCATCCGCGGAGGCTCATACCCTATGCAGATGTGGGTTTGCTGCTCCACCCAACTGTCTTTTCTGTGCGCACGCATACTGTCCAGTTCACCGTTAAACCTCACCTGGACACAGGCTGTACGGCACAAGCCGCTTTCTAACCACTTTCCTTTCTTTTGCTCTTTCTTCCCTTTCCTTCAAGGCATGCACAATGCATGCAACCGACCTAAGTGTATTTTGCTTCCTCTCCCTGCGTCGGGTTGGGGAGTGTTAGAGGTCCTTTTCTTTTTCTCCCTTTCCCTCTTTCTTTTCCTACCCTCTTCTTGGCTCACGTCGGCACTTATGTCCGACCAATCAGGTGTATTTGCGAGCTCTTTTGCTTCTTAGTTTAGTCCCCCTCCCAACCCACGCAGGGTAAAAGAACAAGAACAAGAAGAAGATGGTGATGATGATGATGGGAAAAGCAATCAACAATACGAACCAAGATCCAAACATGCAAGGTGCTTAGGTTAACCCCCCTTCCATCCTCCTTCCATTACCACACGTAATGGACATGGCAGGACTAGGTATGTACGTATGTTCTTTTTCTCTTCTCGCCTTCTCCTCGGCTCCGTAAATGTCTTTCTCTCATACGATCTCGCATATTCGCCATCACCATCCTTGGAAATTTTTCTCCCCATCCTCGCCTTCTTCCAACATATGCACTCTCTGTCCTTTTTTTTCTCCTTCACCGCCATAGCTGCCTAGGCTAGCGTGTAGTTGTAATCGGAGCGGAAAAGTAAGAAAAGAAAGACAACGAACAAAAACTTTCTCGCTTGGTCCTACAAAGGTATATCCACTATATACTCGGTTTACATACGTAGGGTCTTTTTGTACGGTAGCTATGTAGCTGATGTAGTTTTCAAATGCATACTCTGCCTTTTTTTTTTCTTTCTCACATATACACACCCATTCCTTGGTGAGAAAATGCTTGAATCGTAAATTTACATAGTTATCTGCTTTCTTTTCTTTTCTTTTTTTCCCACCTACTACTACTACCACCACTGCTGCAGTTGCTTCATGATATAGACGTGATATGAGAATATCGGGTACACGTGGAATTAATTAGCGGGCGGTACGTACGTAGGGTGATAAGCTACCGCAGCCATGCGCTTGGGATTGCGGGTATCTCCGGCTGCTGCGAGGTGTGTGTGTGTGTGTGTGTGTGTCTCCAACGGCGCTATATACACTACTCCGCTACGTACGCGCGTGCTCTCCTTCTTTTTTTCGTACCCTATTTCAAGATGTTTGTTGCCTTGGAGGGAAAAGGTAAGTAATGGAATTATCT
>JAWDHC010000505.1:0-11347 GCA_036172615.1 Curvularia verruculosa
GTATCATCTCAGTAACCAAGAGATGCTGAAGAAGAAGAAGAAGAAGAAGAAGAAGCTCGTCGTCCTGTAGCATGCATTTTTCTCTTTTGCCTTTTCTGGAGCGGAGGGAGGACGTATAACGAGTCAAGTGGATGGGCTGCGGATTGGGTTATGAGGGGAAAGGCGGGGAAGGGAAGGAAAAGGAAGGGATAGAATAAGGGGGGTTGGTAGAGAGAAAGGGAGAAGGAAAGGGATGGTTTGAGTAGGAATTAGAAGAGATGACAACGATAACGATTGGAAGATGTTTTCTCTGCTTTATTGCTCACTTTGTCTCTTTGTGTGGCCTACATGTCTCGTCCCTCTATTTGTCTCTGTATATGTAAGTGTTTGGCTACCGAGCTGAGAATTAACAGAGAATACCGGAGTTTTCTTCCTCTACTCTCCAGTCAAGCCTGGGCTGCAAGATTGATTGTGTATAAAAGATATCAACACACAACGTGTATGTGGAAAATACTAGATGATGAGTATGAGAAAATATCAAGAGTTTGAATTATCTCTATTCCTGGTGTGATTCATGCCACACACGCTAGAATGCTGATTGCATAATGAAAAATCGTCTATCATACTTCATCGTATCCATCCCTACCACTTCGCTTCGACTCTGTCGCCGCCTCCGTTCGAATCCTCAGGCATGTCATATCGTCTTCCAATTCTACAGTAGTTCAAACCCCCCTTAGTCAAAGTTGAAGGCGTTCTTGTACACCTTCTTCTCCTTCTCCTTTCTTGCCTGAACTTTTTTCTTGATCTGATCCTGCTCCTTTACAATTGCCGCATCGCCGGGAGCATATTTGGCGGCCTCCTTGAGATCAGCTAATGCCTCGTCCTCGTTCTTCTTGGCAACCTTTGCTTGTGCACGCCTAAAGTACGCCTTCGCCTTGTCCTTGTCTGTGATGCCTTCAATCTCCAGTGCCTTTGTCGCACTATCTATCGCGTCACTGTACTGCTGTGTCTTGTTCTGAAGTAGGGCGCTGTTGGAGTAGAGCGAGATCTTGAGGGCGCAAAGCTGGGTCCAGAGCTCCTTTGGATCACCGTCTAGTGGTGCGGGATATTCGTGCAGGTAGCGGATGCCTTTTTGGTACTTCCTAATACCAAGCTCGAGATCGCCCTTCTTGAATGCATCGTTGCCCATGTCCTTCAGCTTCGTCGCAATCTCAAGTATCTCGGTGCCTTTCCACTCCTCATCCGCAGCCTTTTGGTCTTCTGGGAAGTCCTCATAAGGGTCGCCGGTTGCGTCGGAGACCTTCTCGGTGGCTTTTTCGTAGTTGTCTCCGGTAAGCTCACCGCAATCAACAATGGTAGCATCCTTCAATGGCTTGTCGCCGCTCTGCGTCTGAAGGTTCTCGATTTGTCGCACAATGCTCTTGCCATTGATGACCTCGCCGAATACGACGTGCTTCTTGTCGAGATGGGGTGTAGGAACAGTAGTGACGAAGAATTGAGAGCCGTTCGTTCCTGTAGTTTGTTAGCGGGTCTTGTTGCGAGAGCCGTTGCGAAGTTGGAGTTCAACTCACCTGGACCAGCGTTCGCCATGCTCAGCAAGAACGGCCTGTCGTGTACCTTCTCAAAGTTTTCATCCTCAAACTTCTCGCCATAGATGCTCTCGCCGCCAGTGCCATTGCCCTGGGTGAAGTCACCACCCTGGATCATGAATCCCTTGATAACCCGGTGGAAGCTGGAACCCTTATAGTGGAGGGGTTTTCCGGATGCGCCTTCGCCTTTCTCACCGGTGCATAGTGCGCGGAAGTTCTCGGCGGTCTTGGGAACGATATCGCTGTACTGAACAGTCTGTTAGTCTATGCAAGCGAAGGGTAAGACAAAGGTGAGGTAGAACGTACAAGCTCAAAGGCAACACGACCGGCCTTCACACCGCCAATCGCGATGTCGAAGAAGACGCGTGGGCGCTCTGAATTCAATTAGTATTTTGTTTTCGGTCGAAACATGTATAGTTCGAGCTGGGTAGATCTTACTAGAGTCAGCCATGTTTGTTCAATCGTAACTGTAGTGTCTTGGAAAGGTAATTAGAAGCCGGGTAGCGGGCGTTGAATATGACTGGTCGCGTGGGATGGGAAAAGTGTATGATTTATGTTATGGTGTTGCGAGGCTGCAGAAAAGAGTGGCAGTGGACTGTCCAGAACTTTCTACGAAGCTACAGCCTACAGCTTCATCCCGCGCCAAGCCCGCTTTCCTGACACCGATACGACTCGCAGAAGGCTCGATCGCATTTGTTTTTCGATGGTACGTAACAGGGCAATAATGTACGGATCGTCAAGGGAATGCGGCCTTGGTAACGGCTTGTTTAGAATTTGCATGGATCTTGTAAACATCGACCGGATGCTCGCGAAGAGGGGCAACGCGGGGCAAACATCAATCGCCGCTGTTCTCCAGATCTCGTCTGGAAAGCCATGACACCACCATAACGCGACCACAGTTTTCTTTTCTGTTGCACAAAATTTACCCGCAGATTAGGGTAGTCTTGATGAATGGTAATAGAATAGTAGGCAAAACTCTAGTCTCGTAACGATCATCTACTGTTCAAATGTATGTATCCTTGGTCTTGGTTTTTAATCCAGATATACTGGAATCATGTGAATAAAAAATAACTCTGTATTAAATGCCCACATTCGGTTCTAACACGACCGGCTGTGTAATCTACCGTCTACTAGACATGGAGAATGGGATAGCTGTCGAGACCAGCTCGTTCTGATCGTAATGATACGTGAAGCCGCCCTGTAGCGTCCTTCTCAGCGCATTGAGCCTCTGTAGCTTCCACCACTTGTCGATTCTAACTTCAACGTTCCGATTGATCTTTACTTTCATCCTGCCAGATCCATATGCCCTGCCGGTGTCTTCATGCAGCGCCATGGAGTACGCCGGGCCGCGACTGGGCTTCTCGACAGAGTTGCGGATGTCTGCAAACGAAGAATGCAAGGCTTTACGGTCCTTCTTGGATATGCGGCGCGTCGAGACATTGGCGAGCTCATCTAGCGTGTGCAGAAGCTGATCCTGTCTTCGGTATACAGTGTAGCGCTTCACCAACCTTTCTCCATCTCGCACATACTCGGGATCGTCGCGATCTTGTTCTTCAACCTCTTCATCCTCCTCCTGTGGGGTAAGCGACTTCTCATACAAGAGCGCAATGTTCTCGCCAGCTGCAATTTGCACGCCTGAGTCCGCACTCTCGAGTTGCTCTACGAAGGCCTCCATGGCAGCCTCGGTTTCATCTTCGAGGTCTTCAATCTCAGTTGCCAATAATCCCCATTCCTCTAGCGCAGCAATTACGACTTCGGCTTCATCTTGAGCATCAATAGAAGCACCGTCTGACTCAACAATCTCCAGAAAGAGGCTCATGATATCCAATATCTCGTCATCGCCTGCGCCAGCAAAAAAGGCGGTGGTGCCGAGCGTGTGTATGGCGTTAACCTTGACGGCGATCGAAGATGATGATTGTATGGATCGTTTGAGTTGGTCGGCAGCATCGTCATAGATTGAGTCGGAGTCAAGAGTGACGGCAGTGACTGCGAGGGCTAGTGGCTGTCAGTAATATATCTTCACTTCCACACAGAGTATGCATACCTCTTAAGGCCTTTACAGCCTCGTTTTCTGTGGTCTCTTGCCTGATGCTCCTAAGCATCGAAGACACCAGCTCGTGCGTACGGCCCTCGATTTCATCCCTGGCATATCGGGCCATGAGTATATGTGCGTATGCGTTTAAGCTTTCAGTGCGCCCCTCGGTGCTGCTGCGCTTCAGGTTGGTAATCTGCTCGATGCGGGTATTGAGCTCTGCTTTCCATGCATCTTCGGGCAGGTTGACATCTTCGCCGTTGAGGATATCATCGATGGAGGCGATGCTGTGTAGGTAACATGTTAGTTCTGATCGATGTTATGTAGGTTGATGATGTCATCGAGTCAAGCCGAAAACAAAAAAAAACTATGTACGAACCTCCATGCAGTTCCATCACTCAAATCATCTTCGTCTTCAGTCTCATGGCGAGTGCGGCTGGCAGCACGCGAGTGTGCTGGCGATGCGACTGCTGAGTTTGATTTCGAGGCCGTTGTCGATGCGACGCGCGAACGGGCTTTGCGCGAGATGGTTTTGTGGCTCTCAAGAGCCTGCTTGCGAAGGTCACGCATTTTAAAGTATGGGCTCCTAGGCTGTTCGATCGTCTGAGTATAGTTTTGGTGAATGTCTTGCTATGCGACGTGGTTGTCGCGAGCTGGGTTCTTTTATAAATGGTCCGTATCCAGTGGCGGATTGCGGGGAAGCCAGACCAAGGAGGCAGTTATTGTAAAGGTAAGGAATCTCTGAATTCAGTCGTGGACGTATACGGGTTAGGTTGGAAAGACATGAGTATGACTCAGAGGAGGCGGCGAGATAGAGGGTGAAAAGCAGATAGGAGGTAGGCAGACGTTGGTTGTTCACAAGACAGCCTGCTGGTGTCAGTCGCTGCTTGCAAACGACTTCTCCCGAGTGGGCAGACGGCCGGACGTAGGGCGCTAACCGGCACATACGTCATGCCCGCCTGCCCTTCACGTGCAAATCTGGCTGGCTATACGTCACCTGACCAACTTCTCCAAGACCACACCATTGCAGTGTACGTACACAAAACACCTTCCATCGCCTTCAAAATATTTTCTCTCCCTAAAGTTCGTCATCACCCCAACGCTAGCCTGACATGGTTGATCTAGCGACATGCTAAGGTAAGCCAAATAGGCATTAACTAGACTGATTGGCTGCTTTTGCTCTATGCCTCGACCTACCCTTGCTTAAGCTGGCCCGGAGTAACGTCTACAGTAAACATCGAGAACGCACGCTGACAACCTTTCTCGCATAATTATGCTCACGTCATATTCTAATCGGGAACCATGCGCCGCAGCCGCATAGACACTGAGCTGGCACCTATAGCACTGCAGCACTATCATATGGCCTAGACAAAACCCTAATATACTGTATGCTCAGCCCCATGTCGATCACCTCTCCACGGAAGTACCTCTACGCAGTCCGGAGAGGTAATGGAGTCCCATGTAGGCCATATGGCCTCCTTGTCCCACTAGCTATAGACAACACGCTGGTGCTTGTATTCTTGTTGGATCCCAGGCTCAGCCTCGATCCTCTGCCATATGCGGTAGATTTTGCGGCTACAGTCATATACCAGTATAGGTTAGGCTCAATCATCATGTTCTAGAGGATTGCTGATTCCCAGAGAAATGTGGAGACAGCCGTTAGGCCGATGGGCTAGACTTGTCTTGCCTGATATCTCCCTCTCAGCTGCAGGATCTGGGTCGTGATACGGCGGCCAACATCCTTGCCAAGCGGCAACGCGGTGTTATGTAATACAGCCTGAACGAAGACGAGTTATTTCACGCCACCTTCAGTAAGTCCTGTGCCGCAAATGGTCGAAAGGGGGTTGTAGGCGAACGTCAGCATCATCAGAAACATAAAAAAGAGAGCACGGAAAATTCCGTCTCTGCTTGCATGTCTATCATGGAAATAGCCCTCTGCGTCCCGGACCGCGCTTATCGAGAAGTGCTACTGGTGTTGATTCATGATATCTGACATGTAAGGCCCACCATCTCAGGCGTCCGATATGAGAAGTATGCTTGGAACCGGATGCACCTCGGAGAAACGGTCCTGACTGCGCGTACATTCTCTCCATTGAGTCATCCTATGTCATAAACACTGTATGAATATGTAGGTAAATCAAGTCTACCGAAAAAGAACACGCTGTGACATTTGCGTATTCTTGAGCCAGCCATTAGGCCCTGACCCCGCAATGTTGCGTACGTACAAATGAAAAAACAATCAATCAAACATGACAAATGAGACGGAAGAATCGACATACGATAAAAAGACAACCTCTCCAAGCGAGCCAGCGAAGCCACAACACGCAGCCGCCAAGGCACATTCGTCCGGAGGCGCTGTTGCAGCCCGGCGTTAGGACAAACTCCTTTCCGCCAAGAAAGTCTCTCCTTTTGCTGAGCAAAGTTTCGCTTGCTCAGCGGCATCCGGTAACGATCATGGCCAAGAAGCATTATGCTGATGGTAGAAGACTTGGTGCCGGCTCCTCAATACAGTGACTGCGCACACCGCAACACCGCACACGCACGCCCCCTCTTCTTGTCCCTGCCGCACAATCCCTGCTCTTCTGGCGAGATTTAAAAGAAAAAGTAAAACAAAATTAAATCCGGACAGGGCCCATTTTCCAGATCTTTCCCTTTGCCCCGAGAAGCGAGATGGAGCAAACGGTAATAGCAAAAAAAAATGCCGGGTAACGCGCCTACCTAACTATTGTCCACCGTTGCCGCCGCCGCCGCCGCCTCCGCCACACTCAGGCCATCCAAAGGGAAATGCCGAGCGCTCTCCGGGCTTCCGTCTTGGGATGTCAATGTGGTGAAAGTTGCGTAGATGCTCGACTAAATGGTCTCTTCGCGTGAAACCTTTTTCTCCAACCCGGTTGCAGCGCGCAACGTAGCACGGGAACTCGGGTGTGCCTACGCCGTGAACGGTGGACTGGTGGCGTTGGAGATCGGCTAGTCGGGTGAAGTGCGCTGAGGAGGTGCAGGTCGGAATGTCGCAGGTCCATGTTCTGTATGAAGGAAGCATGATTGTTAGAGAGGAGGCAAGGGTGGGTAAGAAGGTACCAAGGGGGGAATTATTTACCTTGATCGTGTAGTAGAATTACTTTTACTTCTAGAATTGAGATTGAAACGTCAGATTCATCGTAGTTATGTGTTTTTTGGAGGGGCTTCAACTCCAACTTCTGTCTTCACTGGTTTTGGGGATTCAAGGGCGCACATACCTTTTGTGACTTGAAGTCGTAGATGCATTTGCTTGCGTAGTCTGCATTTGCCATTCTGTATCTTCATATCCTACTATGGGTTCTTGGTAAGGACCAGGTGTCATGGCCATCGGTTGTTCGACATAGTAGTCTTGAATTATTTGCCATGGCTCTGGTGGATAACATTGGTATTGCGCATAGTAGGCACTAATTTGTTGTTGTGTGTATTGAGGTACTCCTGGCTGGTACTGTGGTTGATACGAATAACTGCCTTGGTCTGAGGACGAGTACTATGGGTTCTGTTAGTAAAGAAAAGCAAAATAAGAAACTGGATGGTTTCACAAGCAATAGAAACCGTGGAATTGCAAGAAGAGACGCACAGAACCTACACTGTATCCAGACATAGCGGGAGAGGGCGGCTGTTCCTGCTTTGGTCTTACTGCCTTGATTTTCTTCGGACGTGTACTAGTAGGAGTAGACGTAGTATTAAGAGTATACGGGCGGTATGCAGGTACTTTGGGCGACGTGCTGATGTGGAGTTTCCCAGTTTGTTGGGTTCTCCTTGTTGGGCCCGAGGATTTACGAGGTAAAAGTGGAGGTTGTTCAAGAGGTCTGTGTGAAGTATGTCAGATACTAAGGGTTTCTGTCTAAATTCATCTCCTTCCCAAGGGAAACATTATAAATACTTTATATAAAAAGCGTCAAAAGACCTCGATCTCTAACTGCTGCTGCTCACTGCCACAATGAGGCTTACAGCCTGCAGCTGTACTAAAACACGCGCGTACTTACAGGTAGCTCGGAGAAAACGGGGCCTCCCAAAACCCGATGGCATCACCGCACGATGCGTGACGTGCGAACATCTTTGATGATCGAGATAAAAGTAGAAGCAACAAGATCGGGTCAAGATTTTGGACCCGGATGCAGGATTCAGGTGGCAGAGACCGGGCTGAAGGAGGTGATGTCGCCTCTTTAGTAAGATTTCTTACCAACACCCACGCTGTGTCTCGTCAAAGCTACGCCGAGAGCCGGTGCTATGAATTTAGAGGCCTGAAATTGCTGAGGTGGGACTTGTGGGATACCGAGGCGAAGCTAAAAATCCAACAATGGGGTATCAGCTACGTATCTTGGTATAGGGCTGACTGCGTGTAATGTCTGTGCTAGGTGGTGGGTCGCGTACGCTGGAGCGCATGTGAGTCGAAATAGCTGTGTACTAATTCCGTTCTTCGATGTTGATAATAGGGCGTCGGTGACATGTTCGCTGAGAGGAGCACAGCTACTGTATTTAGTCGCGAAGAGGCAGCCATGAACAAAGTTTACCGTTCAGCCTGCTTGTCATTGTATGCCTTGCATGATCACTAGGCGCAATTTGTTCCTGAATCTATGGTATCTTAATTGACTGCCAGCGCAGATTAGTCACACAAGAGCCAATACAGGCAAAGAAAGGCTTTGCTCACGTTCTAGGTCCTTGCTTTCGGCATCATTAATAGATCGGGTAGGCCGACACACTACCGTGTGATCTCCAATGCGTGCATACATCTTTTTTACCTATTTCATCCCTAGAGTGTAGGGCCTGGTCCTTGCCGAGCTGCAAGACCTGGTTCGCGGCCTTAAGATCGACAGAACTTTTAGCGGTCTAAAATCAGTTCCCTTGGCCAATTATTACACAATCGAGGCAGCCGCGGATTTTGCGTTTGGACTACGACTAGTCTGTCCATCAAGCCGGTTAGAACGCTCATGTCAAGGCCACCAACGCCATCCGCATTCGGCCATCTGGCGAGTACTTGTTTTGGTTATCCACTTGCTGGTGAGTCAGCCACTGTGAAACGCCCAATTCACAGCTTTTCCTCTCTGCCTGTACTGTTACGTTGCTTGGGTAGCTCATATCTTGTCAACTGTTTGCTAAGGTTGTCAGAAGTTGATACTTCAACCGCACAACTGAGCAGCATGCATGAGCTGCCTCGTGTGATGGGGCCAAGTCGAAGCTTGGAACATTATAGAAGGCTTCTTTCGCTAACTAGGCCAGTGGAGACAGTTCAGCTATTGTTATAGCCCTGCAGCTCTCACGCACTGGGGGCGGAAGTCTGTGTAGCCGCGGCCTGGGCTACATGTCAGATTACGCCCGGCACTAGGACCAATTCATCCATATCCTACTCAACCAGAGCGGCAGAAAGAATTGTCCATGACAGCTTTGTCTCAATTTGTGCCATTCACACATGCATAAGTGTCTCACCGTAAATTAGTCTGTCCATAGACGGTCTGTATGCCTGCTGTGTGGTTTAATTCAGAGCGAAGCCGTCCGGCGGAGCGCTACTATTTCCTAAGTGCACAAGACATTTGCCCATGAAGGGACCCATTCCAGAGACTACCTAAGACTTGATACAGAACGCAACTACCACACTGACCCCGATATTCAGCAAGAACGAAATGACTGACTGCTCATAGCTCATCTTCCAAGAATTTGTACGCAAATCGGAAGTCTGCCTTTCTACGGTTCATCCTAGAGACAAGGTTAGTTATGCACAACTTACAGGGGTAGCTCCACAGAAATAAGAACCAATGAAGGAAATCAAGTGCTTACCATGTGCTTTCATAGTCAAAGAATCGGTACGTTCCCTGCTCGTAGTCTTCGGTAATCGCTTTTGGTTCTTCGTGCCGCTGGAACCATGTTTGGTATTGCTTATGGAATCTCCAGCTTTGTGACTTCAATGCTTTAGCAGCCAGGTACTGCTGATATGTGCCTTGACGGTAGTAAAAAGCATAAAAGAGAGCATCCGTCTCAATGCGGGAGTACAGACGAGGGTCGTCGAAAATAGGCAAGGGCTCTTGCGGGTAGTGAGCGGGAGTAAACGGGTAAGGGTTCTGGGGCCGGTAGTGGCGTGGCGCCTCAGTATCCGCAGACTCGGGTGCAGTAGCCATAGATGCCATTAGCATACGCTCATCTGGAGGTTTTGATGCCGAGGCAGATATGTCGTTCTTGGTCGCCTCAAAAGAATCAAGCAGATCCTGTAAGCTTGAAGGGAGATGGTAGACCGACTCCTGTTCTTCTTCATCCTCTGCATGTGATTCGCCGTTGGTCAGTGGCGGCGTAGCAGCCTGGGATCCCTCTTCTTCAACAGGCTCTGGAACAGGTGTTCTTCTGCTAGTCTTGGACGCATCATCGGACGGTGCAGTTTGCGAAGGTGTGTCCTTCTCCACAGGAGCGGTCGCTGGTACGCTAGCAGCAGGAGCAGGCGACGCCTGTGCGGACCCAGCTTGCTGTGTACGTAAGGCTGGCTGGGAATGCGTTATCGCTGGTGAGCTCGTTGCACTCGCACGAGCGCCGCTAGCAGCGAGATTTGATTGAGCTGTAGCTGCTCCTGGTGGTGGCGGCAGTGGAGCAATTCCCACTCCATTCTTATCACTTGCAGCCGCTGCAGCAGCAGCTGAAGCATACTTTAGTGGTTCACCTGGTGTTCGTGTTGGTATCGGTGCGGGCTTCATAGCGCTCGCTGTGTTATTTGCAGCATTTGGAGCAGGCGTATGTAATGTCGCTAAAGCTGGTAGTGGTGACTTCATTTGCGTCGACGATCGCCTTGCTCCTTGTTGTACCACTTCGGTTGCCTTGGGCTTGGGTGCTGGCGGCCGCACGTCTACGTCAGGCGTGTCGTCGGCTATCGACTGCGATTCGTGTGACGAAACATGATCCAGGTTCTCGCCCAGACCGTAAATGGCCTCTTCTTCTTGTAGGTTGAAGTCGTCGTACAGCGTGTCGTCGTCCATGAACTCGGGATCTTGGTTGCTTTCGACATAGTACTTGATGCTGTCCTCAATCTCTTTCACCTGTTCCGTCTCAACGCTACCGTTTTCTAATGCCCGCTGGAGCAGATCCAACTTGGACTGATGCCATTTATTCCTCTCGACAGTCTCTTCCAGCTCCGATACTCGCTCCACTTTTGAGTTGTCACCCTTCTTTGACTTTTTGACATTGGCATTGAGTGTCTCAATCTCCGCTTCAATCGTCTCTATTTGTCGCTCCAGCTCTTCGTTCATGTGCTGTAGAAATTCGACCATTTCCATCTTTTCCCTGTCCTTGGGGTCAATCTTAGATGCTAATTGGAGGCCTTCTTTTGAGTATGCCTTGGTTTTCATCTCCTTTTCCACGGCCTTGAATCGCTCCATTTGCTGTCACATGTCAGCTACTGCATCGACCCACGACACGGCGGTCACCCTACTGTCTCGATGAGTTTCCTGTGGTCGAGTAGCGGCTTCTTGTCCTTGATTTCAGACATGGCGGCCCATGTTTTGATCTGATCTCGAGACCGTTGCAGCTTCTTGATTTCCTTCTTCAGCTGGTCTTCCAGCTTCTCCTTCTGGGACGGATTTCCCGTCTGCATGATCTTTTCGTATATGCTCTCGAAGGTCGCGACGCCTTCTGCGACCTTCTTGAAGCATTTGTCGATCTCTTGTTGGAGTTTCCGTGCAGCCATGGTCTATGTACAGCCTCGCCGTCCGGGCGGGGGCGGGGGTTTGCGGTGATGTTGGGGAGGGTCGCC
>JAWDHC010000506.1:0-11259 GCA_036172615.1 Curvularia verruculosa
TATGTTATGGGCGGAGAGGCCTGACTAACGAGTATGCTTCTACCTATCGTACAGAAGCTAAAAGATGAGGAAAAGAGAAGATAACTAAGTACAGACTTGTCTTATACCTGCTCGCTCCTAATCACGTGTCTGTACGGAAGGTATATCACGTAGTCGAAGATCACGTAATCCTCTTAGTAGAGATCACGGGCGCAGCCCTTTACAATCTATATAAAAATAGTTATATAAGATAATATACGCTGTATCTACTACAAGGCAGCCTGTCTATATAGTTTGGGGCGTGATCTAGTTAGAAAATAGGTCTTAAATTAGACGTAGTCCTCTAGTAATTATAACCTAGAATATAACTACGCGACGCTATAGATACACGTTAAATAGCTATATCGCAGCCTTAGAGGAAGGCCTACTACTATATTATAGATCTAGGCAGCTTTTTATGTAGAATAACTTATCTATCTATACGACACGGCTCTCAAGAAACTAGCTACAACTTTACTAAATAAATACAATTAACTAGCCTCTATATTTATCTAATCTTAACCCTATCGAGCACCTTTAGTAGGCTCTAAAGCGAGAGGTTTACCGACTTTATCTAGATATTGATAATATTAATATAGTAGATAGCTAGGCGGAGTTTCAAAATTGCTTAAACACTGCTTGGGTAGCTATACCCGACTCATTAATTTATACACTAATCACCTCTATGCCACGCCGAATTGAAGCCTGTAGAGCTGCAAGAGGGTACCAGACTAAATATTAGGTACAATACAATTAATTTGCGACCTCTGTCGTCTTTTTCGACTGCGTGGTTGTGATATTTGGGTCAATCAATGATGGTGAGTAGATTTGGTTTTGGTGGGGTGAAGCGCCAAGCGAACAGATCGCTGCACCCGACTGTATATATGTCAGAGGTAGCTTTGATCAATATATCCAAGAAATCGGCAGATAAATACTAGGGGAGAGTTGATCGGACAATGGAACAGAAACTGTGATCTGATTGGCTGCCTAGTGGACTGTGCAGTTTCCTCCATAGTCGCCTCTAGTTCTATCTGCTTAGCTGATCTACTACTAAGTATATTTGACAATATTGGATTCTAGAAGAGTCTGCCAAGTAATAGCAATAGCTTGCGTAATCTTGAGCTTAATAGATATATGTTGATCGATCAAATGGCTGTTGATCGGTTGATCGATTGATCGATATTACAGTATTGTATCACCGTCTCGGTGAACTGGTGATAGAATCCGGGTATGACCGAGCACCTGGATTCTGTCTGAGATCAGCTGACTAGCTTAAATCTCCAACATTGAGTTCTTCTAGATGCTAACCCTGTCTGTTTATAATAGGATTTTATTCTACGGAAAAGCTTACTTTACTAAAGAGCCGATTTTATCAGAAAGTCCACTCTACTAGAGATCCCGCTCTACTATTTCTGTATTATCTACTAGTCTTCTGTATAGGCCCGACCCGTAACCGTAATAGCTTTTTAGAAAGAGTGAAATAGTACTATAAAATACAGTATGCACTAGAGCTGGCATGAATATATTTGTATCCGCAGTGCTCTATTACGATGTGCTGAATTCGTGATCTGTACGACAGAGACAAAAGACAACATGAGCTGCTTCTTCTACACAAGGCATTGACAGTATCTCCTAATAGCAAGGAGACGGTCCATACAAAAGCAATAAATCCAGCATATACACATAGGCTATGAACCTAAGCTATGCTCAATTAATTGATAATTTCTTTCTATGTTCAAAATCCGGTGAAATCTTTTTCCTCCAACCTATCGCACGATTCACACCCCTAAACGTCACGCATACCCACAGCTCCAAGAGTTATGAACGCGATAGCGGCGCCTGTTACGAGTGTAGCCGAATTCCTGCTCACTGTACCTGTCGCTAATCCAAAGAGGGCACTGCCAATATCAAGCATGTCCGTCGCTATGCCAGCCCATAAGGCCCTTTTTACCTCGTGCCTGCTACCATCAGGCAGTTTCTTGTCTCCAGCGCTCCAAAGCAACTCTCCTAGCACAAGGTCTCGACCACCGAAAAGTCGAGGCAACACCGCATTAGCTGCGGGTACGTTTATTTGGACTAATAGCAGCACGAATCAGTTTCAAAGCTAAGAGGTTACTGCTATAGAAAGCGTGAATAACGTACAGAGCCCAGAGGTGAAGTGTGGCGCAACTAAGCAAGTTGCTCCAAACCCAATGCGTAGGACCGCCAAAACTTTGACAGTTACGTTAGACATTGGGCTGACGGCTTCATCCTTTTTGGCGAGTTTTGCAGAAAGAAGCGGCTCGTTCTGACTATGAACAGATGAAGACATTGTTTGTTCTGTTGCTTCAAGTCAGCAATTAGCTATAGAATTCGTAGAACCAAATAAAAGGATTGTAGATAATCATCCGATTTGTCGGCAA
The DNA here is from genome assembly GCA_036172615.1 of Curvularia verruculosa. NCBI lineage: Eukaryota > Fungi > Ascomycota > Dothideomycetes > Pleosporales > Pleosporaceae > Curvularia > Curvularia verruculosa. Next base: position 2,421 of record JAWDHC010000506.1, read on the forward strand.
AGCAGAGGCGCACCTTAGTGCTTATCAGAACGTTCCATTTTTCCTTAGGTGTTGTCACATACGCCCTTCGAATATTGGTTGCAGCTCGTCAAGGATAGTATACGAGGGGAATAACAGGTGAGCTATCGTCCAGTATGTCGAGTGTGTATACAGTCTTGAGCAGTGGGTGTTAGATGGAGCAAGAGTACCCGGCGTCGCAAATGCGCCATGAGGCAGTGAAGAAACTGATGTAGTCGTTGCTGCAAGAGCGTCTTGGGCCCTTGCTACGAGTGCCGCAGCTCGTTGTGGCGGCAGGATTTTCTGCACAAAGCCAATCATATACGTTAGGGGTGAAGGAACACTCTAGACACTTCTATAGGTCTGCTAACATCTCAGACCTTAGTATACAGGTCAAGTTATGCTGGTAGCGCAGATAACGCTCTGCTAGATAGTGTGCGCCGCTATATACTACTTGTCACGCCTCTCTACTTGCTGCTAATGGCTTTCTATCTCTCGCTACTTCTAACCGTCACAGCATCCCCACTTTTCCTCCTCGCTTTTGCCCAGCTGTCTTCGCGTGTCTCAAATGTCCAAGACGCGCCTAACCTTATTCTATAAAATACGAATATTCACGGATCAAATTATTGGTTCACCATATTGGTTGCATTCCAGCCCCTCCGCCCCAATGTCCTCTTTCCTTCATTAATATTCTAAACAGATATTTGGATTGATACCAATGAATTGCCTAGTAAGTATTGGCTGCATGGTTGTTCCATGGGCTAGCTTCTAGTTGTACTTCAACAGAAGATACAGAGCGCAAGCTTGATCTTGTTGGAGGCAAAGAAACGAACAGGGCACGCGTACTTGTCATGCCCGAAAGGCAGAATGTTGGGGCTCATAGTAATTAGTTGTCCTTCATTGACACCATTGGGCTCTCCACGAATGCGCAAAAACTAATACATGTCGTACGTATCAGGATTAGTATAACGCGATGGGATCCCGCATGGGTAACATGTCCACTTGAAGTCTTTCACCTTTTCGGATCTTTACATCTACCTCCAAAACATCATCTTTCGTTACAACACGCAACATTGGAACTGCGTTTTGTTAGCACATACCATATCGTTTGATGAGGCCCATTCTATGAATGCGCACGTTTAGCACTCGGAGTTACTCTCTGAGCTTTCGTGATAGCACTGTCAAGGAGCTTCTGATTATAGAGACCAGGTTTTTTCCAGGCCTCTTTACTTAGATCGATATACTTGGAGAAGAAGTATTAGACGTCCTGAGTTGGATTATACGCCAAACGCAACATGGTTTCGCACAGCAACTGTGTCGAAGTGTGAATCGCCCCAAAGGAAAGCAACAGCTGTAATGCTGCTGGGCCATACGGCGTCCCTTTATGCTCGTAATCAGCGCATTTCAACGCATTTTTGAATTATAGAATTAGCTCATTGTTAATTCTAGCCTGCTCCTTGAGTGCACGACGTTTGGCGATGACTAGTGCGACAATTTCTCAGGCGCGCTTCATATCCTCACGGACAAGCTTGAACTTGTCCGAAAAATGTGTCTCGATTAGTTTAAGAAACTCGAAAACAGGCATAAATTTCATGAATATACAGTTGTTCAATAAATTACACCTCTCAATCTTATCTTATTTTATAGGGTTGTTGTTGATCAATTGCATAGAGAGTCGCATTGGGTTGGATGAGGTGGCCAGCTTACTGGTGGAGCACGTTAACTAACTAGTTAGTTACCGCGACCTCTACCCATTTACCACTCTACCCCGCACCTACAGTACTTGTGAGCATGCTGTTGCAAGTTGATAGCTCTGTATCTGCACTGATGTAGCAATAAAGCTATAGATCACCTTTTCCGCTTAATCGTAGCATTCTAACGTAAAACTAAAGTCATGCATGTCTCCTATCACAGCGACCCGTTCGGCCGCTTTTTCTGTCTCGATCTTTCTTATATAATCACTATTATATCACTATCGCAGAAGCTCTTTGTGAAGCTCTGCCTTGACCATATCGATAATGCACGACGCACCGCGAGGCAATCACATGCCCCAGTCATCAACCACTTAGGATCTTGGCTCCTTTGTCGACTGTGGCAGTGTGGTAGCGAACGTCCACAAAACACAGCCCATCTTGGCCGACTATCAAGCCTCAATCACATGTCAAAATCACAATTTGTGGCACCACATGACCACGCCCAGGCTAGCTGAAAACTAAACTTAGTTTCTGGCGTCATTAGCGCGACGACTCTCAGTGTCGTGGTCAAGAGGCCGCTGCGGCTATGGGGGCATCTTCTAGAGGTGAGCTAAATAAAGGACAAGTCGCTATTATCGTCATCTGGTTTGAGACAATATGTCTCAATGCATCTTGGATCGCACAATACACGTGTTCTTCGTAATCTTTTTAAGTCATGAAGTTGCGCTACGTGCAGTTTGTTTCTGCTCTTTTTAATATTTTGTATCAATTGTAAGAAGTAAGACAACATTTATACATCAGTTTCTACGAATAACCGTGCGCAATGACGGCGAGGCTGGTCGACTTTGAAGAAGAATGGTTTCGCTGGGACAAGAAGCTGTACGAAGTTGGGTTCTGGAACGACTGGTCGAAGAAAGGTGCCTTATCGGCAACGCTGACACTACCGTCAAATGAGTCAAAAGTTTTATTCGTCATCATTACCCTTTTCGTTTCCGTTGTTGGTGGATATACCTGGAGTATGTTGTCTGAACTCTTATGAGCGGGATAATTGATACTTCACAGATATCACCTGCTTTGTTATACACCAACTACTCTCAACAAACAGAGGGAGAGATGGACTGTATCATCAACGTCAGGTTGTGTTACGTAACACTCAAAAGCCGGTATCCACGCTTTGGTATCTGGTCAAGCTCGGCTGTTCCTGGAAATCGAACACAAGACGCGCACTTTGTCGCCAACTGCCCTTTATACTTCTCGCTTTTGCTCATATCGTATGTTTCACAATTGGTTCCATTGCGTCTATTCAAATTGCTTCTGTCGGAAATAATGTTCTCCTAAGATCGATGGGCTGCGGGTTTTTCGTTGACGAAATACCTTTGCCCATGCAATCTAAGAGGGAGGCTGAACGTCGCAGACAGCTGCAACGGAGCGCAGAATACGTTCGCAGTTGCTATGTAAGGGACGTAGCGGATAGTAACTCGACCTGTCGGCGTCTACCAGTTAGCAAGCTTCCAACGAAGATAGAAACAGGTGTTCCGTGTCCCTTCAACCCACCTTCTATTTGCAGAAACTCAACAAGAGGGACTATCAAGATGGAGACAGAGATGCTGAACTCACATAAGCATTTCGGCATCAATTCCCGTGTAAGAGACCGTGTCGAATTTAGAAAATCCTCAGTTTGTACTCCGTTACCGCTCACCGAAGTCCCCAAATACGCTATGGAACGACCAATGAACTTTACGAATGAGGTCTTTCAGAATTACACCTACTTAGATTTGAACTATACCATACCTGGAATTCCGATTGTATACGATAAACTCAGAAAGAACTTAGCAAATTTGCAGCCGTACTGGTTCATGTCAGTCATTTTATTGTAATATTTTTTTTAGAAAAAAGAAAAACCCATGTAGCTTTGCTTACGGTTTAGCAGGGTATTCCCGTCATTCCCTGGAGCCACTGTTTACGAATCCGCCCTAAACAAGACTTTGAAAAACACGAATTACACTGTGGTACAGCCGGTCAAAGAGTTGCGGTTACGAGATGCCGATGTTACGGTAGCGGTTTTGAATATCAATGCACTGTACATGGAACCATCTAACGATATTCTCCTTGGCACCAGGGGTTTCGTGCCCCAAGAATATTGCGGGTGTAATAACAATTTACCATTGGGCGCCAAAGGCTCGTGGACGGCTCAACCTGTTTCGGTCTTTGCTTGCTCTGAGCAATATCAATTTTGTAATCCTACCTCAAAGCAGTGCACCCGGCAAGATGCACTTCGAAACATCCTTGAAGAACAACCCAACAAAATCGACTTCAAAGCAAAACAGAATATGGGATTCAATCCGAGTCAGCAAGCTATAGTTTCTCTAGTTGCTAGACTCATACTAGATTTCAACTACTATTCGACCCTTCGCTCTATTGGCGGTACATCAATGCTTGCCCAGGATAAGCTAATCGAAGGCGCCGGCACTATATCCCTAAGAGTGGAGCCCAACCAAACGGAAATTGAGTTCGAGAATTGGTTCCATATTCAGATGGCTGCTATGCAACACGGGTTTATGGAAGCAATGAACCTTGACAATGAACTCATAGCTTACAGGCAAGAGACCAAAGATCCCAATTGGCAGAATTTATGCAAATCTCAACTCATCTACCATTCGGATGCCGTCTCATTCAGCGTTTTAGGTCTAGCTTTGATACTTGCTCTGGGAACCTTTTTCATTTTAACCGCGTTGCTGCTCGAACCTCTAGTCCGATGGTGGAGAAGGCGAAGAACAAAAGATAGTTATAAGCAGTTAGAATGGGATGCAGGAGAATTGCTTCGCATGCAACGTATGTTACTTGCTCCATTGAGTGATGGCAATTAACGTATCCAGGTATGGTTTACGAATCCTCCGGACAGGGCACATGGAGCGAAGGATACACTCTCGTGCCTACAACAGAAGAGGGCGAGATCCTAATATCCCCTTGGGTTCCATTTATAGATCGGCGTTGAAGTCTGTCAGGCATTGATAGGATAGAGACTAGAGGCATGGCCAAGATTGAGTGGGACCTTGTCACACAACTCCAAAGGAGATCCCTCAGGCACCTATCGAGTGACCCTCGGGCCAAGGATGCTACAAGAATACGTAGTATGAAAACTTAATTTAAATTTTTGGTAACTCCTAAGGATCGGTTTAAAATGCTATTTTGACTTCCTTTTTTCTAGCTGCCAAAGCTCTCGCACAAACACGACTCATGGTTCCTTTCCTGCTACATATATACAGCTTTAAACTAGGCAGTTATGATGCCAGCGCACAGGCTAGTTCTTTGAACATTTTTTGTGCATAATTCAGGATTCTGATGTTTTTATAGTCATCCTGTGCTGTTTGATTATAAGGTAATAGACCTCATCTGTTGTGATATTAAGGAATAATGAAGATAGCCATGGTACTGATTTCGCTTTTCGAGCGACGCATACATTCTATTTTCTCTACACTTACTTTTCCGTCGATGCCAGAATATTGCATTGCCAGAAAGGGCGAGCCAATATACAGGCCGCTTTGTAATAACCAACGACTTGTGTTCCACACACCTTAGCAGAACGCCTCCATAGAACAAGGCACGTTTCTTCCACGCAATCCCACGAGGTCCCACACTGTTCGTCCCTTAGAAAAATGCAGAAAAATACGAAACTTTGTAGAACAACCCAAGGATAGAGCAATAGGCATAGAGCACGTACAGCTCGATACATCCAACTTAAGTTACGAGTACAAGTGCAATATACGAGTTACATGCAAAGGCAATGTTCATATCACCCTATTGCTCCATCCGCGAAATCCAACATCTAGAATCTTTACAACAGAAGTCTTATATTAACCCCACTCAAGATTCCCAATCTTAACATTGAGCTTCCAAAAGCTTAGACTCCAACAATGAAAATCTTTAGTTATTAATTATAAGAAAAGAGCCAATGATCCTATATGAGTTATATGCCTAGGCTCTAATGCAGCCCCCTATCTTGCGGTGAAAAAATACCTTATGAGAGGTGGGACGTTTAACTTTTGCCCCAAGAGACGCTATGTGGACCTCGCCCTGCGCCATAAGAGCATCCGGTTAAGGCACCCAAAACAAAGTAGCATAGTCTAATTATTCAATAATGCTAGGCCTATCTAAAGAAAACTGGTCTCGCCTTTCGACCTCGGATTTTGGCGGTATTGATTAGGCCTGATGTCCGAACTTCGGCGCTGCCTGACCCACTTTTAGATCATCTGATAAGATCCAGCAGGATCAGATATGATAAAATTTGCATCACTTACCTCTTCTGAGCCTAACTGCCGTTCAACCCCCGTCTCTATTACTGGAGCACTTTGCAAATTTGTTATGAGTCTCCTGACCGCGGTGCCGATATCCATGTCTCAACCATTTCAACCTTACTTGCCATTCTTCCTAATGTGGGCCCGTCCATGCTGATCTTGAGGCGCTAGATGGGTATAATACTGCGATGTTTGTCTTAGATGAGCAGGGCAGTCTAATCAGACTTTGATTCTTTAAACTTAGTCTAAGAGACTGCAGTTAATCATGGGATTTCTTTCATTATTCAAAGTTGATAAGCTGATTGAAGCTCCTGTCGATCACTGGAACAGCCGGGATGCGACAGATCCTGAGAAAATTCGGCCTGCTTCACCACCGAAGGACGGAGAAACCATCTCAGTCAATGCACAGACTGGCTTGAAGGCTATACAAGCTGTTACAACAGTTTGGACAAAATGGCATCTCATTGGAGCTTATGTCATGTGAGTAGGCAACTGTGAAGAGTAAATAGCACTGGCACTGACACAAATGGCACAGAATCTGGTGGATTTACTTCGTTACTTCTCTTCAGGAAGTCGTTATTCGTGCAATGAACCCTTACGTTGTCAGTGCGTTCCGTCTGCACTCGTTGACTGCTGCTGTTGGAATCATGTCCAGCATTGTTGGAGGACTCTCGAAGATTCCACTTGCCAAACTTCTTGACATCTGGGGTCGTCCTCAGGGCATGCTACTCATGCTCACACTTTGGATCGTCGGCTATATCATGATGGCTACCTGTAAGAACGTGGAGACCTACGCGGCCGCTCAGGTCTTTTCAAGCACCGGGTATGCAGCTATATAAATGAAAAGGCATCTGTCCTGCGCTAACAATTTGTCAGTTCCCAGGGTGTCAGTTACTGTCTGACCGTCTTCGTCGCAGATACCTCCAGTCTTAAGAACCGCGCACTTATGCTCTCTTTTGCTACCTCGCCGTATATAATTACAACCTGGCTCGGCGGCCCCATCTCTGAGAGTTTGCTCAACCCTGGAGGTGCGGGATGGCGGTGGGCGTTTGGAATATTTTCCATTGCCATTCCTGTTGTCACTATACCTCTTGCTCTTCTGTTTCTCTGGAACGACCGCAAAGCAAAGAAGTTGGGGTTACTGGAGCCTACCAAAATTCGCTTCAACATGGCCGCGATCCGCAAGTTCTGTGTAGAGATCGATCTTGTTGGCATTCTGATCTTAATCTCTGGCATGGCGTTATTTCTTCTACCATTTAGTCTCTACAGCTACCAGGAAAAGAAGTGGGAGAGTCCAATGATTATTGGTATGCTGGTTACTGGTTTCATCTTGCTAGTCATTTTTCCATTATGGGAGAAATTTCTGGCACCTGTCACCTTTATTCCCTACCAGCTTCTACTCGATCGTACTGTGTTCCTGGCTGGGATGATGCTTCTATTCAACTTCTTCAACAGTGCTGTATGGGGAAGTTACTTTGGTTCGATGCTCCAAGTCGCGTGGAACATGAGCATCACAAAAGCGAGCTATGTTACAAGCATATATCGTGTCGTCTCATGTGGCTGGTGCTTCCTAGCTCTGGGCCCAGCTATACGTTACACGGGGAGGTTCAAATGGACAGCTGCTTGGTTCGCCCTTCCCCTTGATATGCTTGCTATCGGTTTGATGATCTATTTCAGGCAACCGGGAACCTATGTCGGATACATTGTCATGACCCAAATCTTCACTGCTGTCGCTGGCGGTACAATTGTCATTGCAGGAGAAATGGCCATGATGGCACCGTCAGATCACCAGTATATTGCGGTTGTTCTCGCTGTACTGAACCTATTCTGTTCGATTGGAAGTGCGGTAGGCAGCACTGTCTCAGCTGCTATCTGGACAGGCACCTTCCGAAGCAACCTTATAAAAAATGTTCCAAGCCATATGAACATTGCCGACATATATGGAGACCTCCGCACCCAGCTATCCTATAAGTGGGGCTCTCCTGAACGGGTTGGTATTGCTCAGTCTTATGCTGATTCTCAGCGCTTAATGCTGATCACCAGCATCTGTATGCTCACCTGTGCGCTTATCTGCGCAAACTTCTGGCGCGATATTAAAATTAAGGATATCAAACAAGTCAAGGGGCGTGTTGTATGAGTCTTCGAGGTTTTACATACTATATGAGTTCTTCAGGCCGTAGAAGAAAGGATTCTGGTGTATATAGTTGCTAAATGGAATAAATGATAATACTCTGAATCAATTAAGACAAGCGCTTCCCACTAGGAATTGGCAAAATTTTGGCCCTTTCTCCTCTGGTAACTGGATTCCCATGGGAACTAAACTACGACTAGCTATTATAGGATAGGTTTTGCGTTTTTTTATAAAGAGTAGTGGTCTCTATGACATACAAAGGACACTATAAGCAGATCCTGCATATTGGCACACCTCTATGGCTTAAGCAGTATAATAACTCTTAGCACCCTACAGCCTTCTGTATAGGTCCGGCCCGTAACAACGATTGAAGTTAGATGTTACTACTACTACAACCGCTTTAAGAGTAATATCTAATCAACCATAAAAGTTCTAAGTACAAGCACGCGCTCAAAAGAGTATCCTCTCAAGCTTATTATCTTCAAGATAAGAGACGGCAACAGAGAGAACTTAGAGGTGCAGAACAAGCATCATAATCACCTAAAATTCATTAATCTACCGCCCATAATATCTATCGTAATCGTACAATAGGGTTAGACAACATTGTTAAATTAATAACCCCTAGTAGAGCACGAACGATGTAAATGTTAGCTACTGGTTGAGAGAAAGGTCAAGACACGCTAGTCATCTGCGAACTGATATTCGAAGCGAGAGAAAAACGA